>JAJPUD010006481.1:87597-127404 GCA_023553655.1 Myrmecobius fasciatus
CTATTTTCACTTGATCTCCCTTAGGGTGTCAGCCCCATTGGCTACTCAAGGATTTAGAGAGGGGTTTTTAACATCTGAGGGGGGGCTGTCAGAAGATAATGTGATAGGTCTTTCACCTGGGGGAGGGGAGAAATGAAGACCAGACACTAGATGTAGGAATTAAGGCTAATGTGCTAGTTGTCCAGGCCTCCTTCCTTCCCTTCAGCTGCTTTCTTTTTCTCTGCTTCTCCCTTGGACCATTTAAGCATCCATCCAACTCCTCCTTCAATACTCTGTCCAGAAGTTCCGGTGTGCTTGCTCCTTGAAAGAGGAAACATTTTTTTTTTTTTTTTGTGTGTGTGTGATTCAGTGGGAAGGGATCGGTTTAAAAGAGATTGTATGTCCCATTGAAAAGAAGAAAGGGAGCAAGTTCTGACCCCAACCTCAACCTTCTCATCAGCTCACTGGTGAAATCTTAGGAGACAAGATGGGGAACGTCATGGAAGGGAAGACAGTGGAGGAGCTGAGCAGCACTGAATGCCACCAGTGGTACAAGAAGTTTATGACCGAGTGTCCATCTGGCCAGCTCACACTGTATGAGTTCAGACAATTCTTTGGCTTGAAAAACCTGAGTCCCTCGGCAAGCCAGTATGTGGAGCAGATGTTTGAGACGTTTGACTTCAACAAGGTGAGTTGGGGACAAAGGAGACCAAGCACCCCAAGAAGTTTGGGAAGGCAGGTTATAGCATCATAGGAGGAGCAAATCACTTCATCCCTCTGGGTCTCAGTTTCCCCTTCTGTAAAATAAGGAGGTTGTAATAAATGGCTTCTAAGTCCTAATTCTATTATTTTGGCAGTGACAAGGAAGTTTAGAAATCATGACTCCATTTTCTTAGCAAAGATACTAGAGTGGTTTGCCATTTCCATCTCCTTTTACAAATAAGGAAACTGAGATAAACAGGATTAAGTGACTTGCCCAGTCATACAGATAGTAAATGTCTGAAGCCAGATTTGAACTGAGGAAGATGAGTCTCTCTGATTCCATGCTGGGCACTCTATGCACTGTGCCCCTTATAGGTTAGACAGAGTTAATGGTGTAGGTAAAAGCATACAGATGGAGCAAGTCTGGGAACTTGGAATTTAATTTTGATGCTGCCACGACTTTAGAGAGAGGGAACTAAGAATGGTATTTGTGATGTTATTGGGATGAGGAGCTCCCAGATGAGCTAACTCCCTTTACCAGTGAGGGTAATGCTGGAGAAACTGAGGCATGTTAGAGATTAGAGATTTTTAATAATTTAAATAGTGGAGAGTTTGGACTGGCAGCCATATTAGCCAGCCGTTTGGATAGGACTCTTGTCTCAAAGAATCCACCGATGAGCAAAGGACTCCAGAGACTCTTATAGGGCTCCATCGATCAGGGAAACAGGCATGGGGGAGTGGGTGGGTGTTAGTATCTAACAAATATGGGGGGATAGAAGTTCCAGGAAAAGACCATAAATTCAGTTCTGACAGATTGGGGGTATGGAGGAAGGATCATAAATTCCCTGCCACCTGAGAGACTAAGGCAGAACAATTCAGGGAAACTGAGGCATAACAGAGTTGCCTAATACGTTTTTGTACTTTACATAGACTTTGAGAATTGCCTAGAACATTAGGAGGTTACTTGCCCAGTATCTCACAGCCAGTTATGGGTCAAAGATGGGACTGGAACCTAGGTTCTCTTGGGCCATTTGTTGTAGTGGTAGAGAAACTGCCTTGAAACCTTTATCTTGCTGTCTGACTTTTGGATAAATCCACTTGACCTCTCTGTGTCATTGTATCTTTATCAGTAAGGAAAATTAAGTTCCATTCTGATGCTTCATGGTATATGGAGGTGACCCTTAAATCTCTAAGGTAATGTCAAGGAAGGGAAGTTCTAGAGGGAGCTGCCAAGCTGGCATAGCCTATTAGAACTCTAAGAAACCTTCTTGACATGTGGGAGCATTGGAGTGGAACTTTATTTGCCATTTACAGTTAAACTGAAGGCCGGAGATGAAGTGACTTCACCAAAATCACAGAATATTGTCTCATCACCTGAGAGATTGCTTGTTCTATAGGCATTTGTCCAATACCTCATGAAAAAGATATGACTTGGAGGGATTTTCATGGGCATAGGTTGAGGGTGAGAGTGGGAGAAGTACTCACACAGGCAAAATTCCAGCTCTTTCAAAGTACAAACATTTTTTCTTTTTTTTTTTTAAATTGAGGATAAAGTCTGGCCTTAGAAGTACCTAAGGCAATGGAAATGCTAATATAAATTCTTTGTGAGACTACCTTTCTCCACAGCCCTCTGGGTTCTGGACAGACCTTTTCTGGATTGCCCTCAATAAAAACAAACAAGACTAAATCACACCCTTTTCCTGCTTCTCTGACCCTGGCAATGAGCTGCAGATCCAGAGAGAAATTGTTCACCGAGTCTGATAATGCTATAATGAATTGTCTTTTTTTTTTTTTTCCCCTGGGGCCAGGATTAAGCAGAAAGCGTTTGGGAGAGGCTGACCTGAGTACTGGGTCACACCTGGGTCTATAAGAGACTCTGGGGAGACTCTGGGGGCTGGTAAGGACACAGGACTATTTCAACTCACATAAAGTAGATTGTGGGTTTTGGGCAATGGAAAGAGAAAGATTTTTAGTCTGCTGCTTGGAGCTTTTTCCTGGGGGACCTAGGGGGAGGAAAAGTAGCTGAGGTAGGAGGGAGCTAAGTCATCCAGATCGTGGGTAAAAAGAAGCAGAGAAAGGAACAATCCAGTCAGAAAAGCAGCTGTAGAGAAATGGGAGTTACCTACAGTGATGTGGACAGATGTCTAGAATCCACAGGTGTGAATATTAGAAGGGAGAAGGGGTCCCAGCAGTACTTTAGCAGCCTAACAACTCAGATTGGAACCCTAGGGAGCTCATGGGGAACACTTGGAGTTTGTCTAACAAATATGAAGCTCTTCCCCAAGACAAGAGAGCACCTTAGGTAAAGCAGGATGGTTTGGATCCATATGGGCTGTTAGCTGAGATTACCCAGTAAAAGTCAGAGGAAGAAGAAATGAACAGTTGTGATCACTGATTTTCTGCGGAGAGATAAAGCCTAACAATCTGGCAGTTGGAGGTAGAGTGCTGGGTCTGGAGTCATAAAGACCTGAGTTCAAACTTTACCTCAGTCACTTGCTAGCTGTGTGACCCTGGGCCAGTCATAACCTTTGCAAGTGCTCAACTATAGGGAGGTATTAATAGTCCTTTTCCTTTTTTTCTCACCTTGGGGAGAGAAGAAAGCTGTTAGCTTGGCACATAGTATTTACAATTTAAATATGGAATGGGGCACCCAAATTCTTTACCTGCTTTTAGTTACTTGCATCACTAATTTATATTCTGTGCAGTAACATGTACGTGAATAAGTGAATATAGAATGAATATAAATTTCTATATTTTAAAAATTAATTTTGGAGATATTAGATTCTAATAACTAAAAAGAATAGGATAGATTTTCTTTTTTTTTTCTTTTTTGTTATTAAAGCTTTTTATTTGCAAAATATATGCATGGGTAATTTTTCAACACTGACCTTTGCAAAACTTTCTGTTCCACCTTTTTCCCTCCTTTCCACTCCCCTCCCCTAGATAGCAGATAGTCCAATATATGTTAAATGTATTAAATATATGATAAATGCAATATATGTATACATATTTATACAGTTATCTTGCTGCACAAGAAAAATGAGATCCAGGAAGGGCAAAAAAAAAAACAAAACAAAAAAACCCAACAACCTAAGAAGGAAAACAAAATGCAAGCAAACATCAACAGAAAGCGTGTGGAAATGTTATGTTGTGGTCCACACAGATCCCACAGGCCTCTCCCTGGGTGTATATGGCTTTCTTCATCACTGAGCAATTGGAATTAATTTGAATCATTTCATTGTTGAAGAGAGTCACATCCTTCAGAATTGATCATCATGTAATATTGTTGTTGCTGTGTATAATGATCTCCTGGTTCTCCTCATTTCGCTAAGCATCAGTTCATGCAAGTCTCTCCAGGCCTCTCTGAAATCGTCCTGCTGGTCGTTTCTTACAGAACAATAATATTCCATAACATTCATATACCATAATTTATTCAGCCACTCTCCAATTGATGGGCATCCCTTCAGTTTCCAGTTTCTAGCCACTACAAAAAGGGCTGCCACAAACATTCTTGCACATGTGGGTCCCTTTCCCTCCTCTAAGATCTCTTTGGGATATAGGCCCAATAGAAACACTGCTGGGTCAAAGGGTATGCACAGTTTGATAACTTTTTGAGCATAGCTCCAAATTGCTCTCCAGAATGGTTGGATCTTTTCATAGTTCTACCAACAATGTATCAATGTTCCAGCTTTCCCACATCCCCTCCAACATTCGTCATTATCTTTTCCTGTCATATTAGCCAATCTGACAGGTGTGTAGTGGTACCTCAGAGTTGTCTTAATTTGCATTTCTCTGATCAATAGTGATTTGGAGCAACTTTTTATGTGACTAGAAATAGTTTCAATTTCTTCATCTGAAAATTGTCTGTTCTTATCCTTTGTTCATTTATCCATTGGAGAATGGCTTGAATTCTTATAAATTTGAGTCAATTCTCTCTATATTTTAGAAATGAGGCCTTTATCAGAATCTTTGAATGTAAAAAATGTTTTCTCAGTTTGTTTCCCTTCTAATCATATCTGCATTAGTTTTGTTTGTATAAAACCTTTTTAATTTGATATAGTCAAAATTATCTATTTTGTGATCTCTAGTTCTTCTTTGGTCACAAATTCCTTCCTCCTCCACAGATCTGAGAGGTAAACTAGGATAGATTTTCTATTGTTGTTATAAAATCTCCATCGAGTCTAATTTTGTGATCCCATTTGGGATTTTTTTGGCAGAGAGACTACTAGAGTGATTTGCTTTTTTCTTCTCCAGCTTATTTTACAAATGAGAAAACTGAGGCAAACAGGGTTAAGTGACTTGCCTAGGGTCACATGGCGAGAACATTTGAAGATTTGAACTCAGAAGATGAGTCTTCTTGACTCCAGGTCAGGCACTGTATTCACTGCAGCACCACCTAGCTGCCCTTAGGCTTTCTGTCAGCTTTAAAATCATCAGAGAATCATAGATTTAAAATTAGAAGGGATTTTTGAGGGCATCAGGCCTAACCCTTCACATTTTCCAGGTAAGATTGGCTAAGACCAATTTGCAGAATCACAGCATATAGGGATGGGAAAATAAATATTAATCCAACTGTTTTACACTCAGTTTTCTGTGGCCTTAGATGAAGCTAGGTGCTGATTAGTGTGAATCCTCTGAAGTGGTTGAATGCATTTTAATTTACATTATCTAAAATTATACTTATACCATTGGCCATTGGTTCCAGTCCAGTGGAAATTTGCAGTGAGAACTTGAATAGTGTGCCCACTAATAAGATTCATTATTCTCGTTAATGGAGACCTAGTTGTATTCAGTCCGGGCAACTCCCACCCATGTCATCCTGTAGCCAGCTGAAAAAGACAGGAAAGATAAAGCCAGAGCCCTGGAGGAGAGAGAGAAGAGCATCAGTTTATACTAACACTATCCCAGAACTGGTAATATCCTCTGCTGACTGGAAGTAGACACCCATTCAGGGTGTTATAGTCATCTCTGTAGAGTTTCTTGTTTGATGGGCAAGTAGTGGCGCTGCAGCAGATAAACTGCCAGGCCTGGAGACTGGAGGACCTGGGTTCAATCTGACTTCATAATTTCCTAGTTGTGTGACTCTGGGCAAGTCACTAACCTCTTTCTGCCTCAGTTTCCTCAAAATATAAATAAAATAGAGATGATAGCATTTACCTGAGTTGTTGTGAGGATCAAAGGAAATGGTATTTGTAAAACATTTTATAACCTTAAAACTTTATGTAAATGCCAAATCATTGTTATTTCATGAAGTAGTGAGTGCTCAGTTCCAAATGAACAGGACAGATAGAAAGGAAAATGGGAGTGACTCCTGAGAGTTGAAGTGGTCAACCTCTGTGAAAGGCTTTAAACTTGCAGGCAAAAATTAATATGGTTCTTTTTAATATGTGATAAACTTGGATGTGGCCCTTGGAAAAATCTGTATAACTTCCCCTTGGGACCTAGGAACACCAATATGAGTGAACTTGACATGCTTAGCACCATCATTCAATACATTCCCTATCCCAGTGATCTTGCTGGTAAATGTTAACTACTAGCTCTCTGAAAATGTTTGACACATTTAAAAGTTTAATTTGCATTATTTTTCTCTATTCTTGTATTCTGAGGGGGAAGACAACATGAAAAATAACTGGATTTTCATGCTGTCTGCCCCCTCAGATTACAAGGTCTTTGAGAACAGAGATTGTCTTTTACCTTTCTTTGTATTTCTAGGACTTAGCACAATGCCTGGCACATATTAGGCATTTCTAATAAATGCAAGTAGACTGACTGATGGATGGGGTGATGGAAACTTTAAATAATAACATCCTTATAGAACTTATAGGAGGGAGGCAGTTAGGTAATATATTGGATATAGCATTGAACCTGGAGTCAGGAAGATCTGAGTTCAAATTCAGCCTCAGATAGATACTAGCTATGTGATCCTGGGCAAGTTATTTACTGCTTCATTTTCCTCATTTGTAAAGTGAGGGAAATAATAGCACCTCTTTTTTAGGTTTGTTGTGAGGATCAAATGAGATAATATTTGTAAAGTTCTTTGCAAATTTTAAGGTGATAAGGTGAGTTCAAATATAGCCTCAGATACTAACTAGATGTATGACAAGTCATTTACTCTTTGTTTGCCTCCATTTCCTCATCTGTCAAATGAACCAGAGAAAGAAATGGGAAATCACTTCAATATTTTTTGCCAAGAAAACATCAGGTGGGGTCACAAAGAATTGCACACAACTGAAAAATAACTAGACTCTTAGATAAAAGTGTGATGTAAAATAGTATAAGATAAATACATTAAAGAATTCTTAATATATCAGTGAAGGTCAAGTATGAAAGTATGACAGTCATTTCAACTTGGGGCTTGTATTACAGAACTCTTAGCAGATAGCAGGTCTTGATGAAATAGGAAGAGACAGGTAAGTGTTAATGTTTTGGGGAAGGATGCCAAACAAGATCTTTGGGGAAAGACCATAGTAACTGATTTATATTTCTATTATAGTTTACACACTTTTTTTTTTTTTTTTTTTTTGCTGAGGCAATTGAGGTTAAGTGACTTGCCCAGGGTCACATAGCTAGGAAGTATTAAGTGTCTGAGATCACATTTGAACTCAGGTCCTCCTGACTTCAAGGCTGGTGCTCTATCCACTGTGCTACCTAGCTGCCCCAGCTTACACACTTTTAAAGAGCTTTATGATTTTCAAAGAGATTTCCTTGAATAGTCCTGTAAAATAGCTTATATTACGCCCAATTTCCCTTCAGAAAGGTGAAGAGTGGAGGACCAAAAAAGAACAACAGATTTACGTCTCCTCACACAGCATGTCAGAGGAGCTCAAAGCTAGGTCTTGTCTGACTCCAAGTCCAAATGTCAGGACTGAGGCCAGATTTGAATTCAGGAAAACTTCCTGATTTCAGGCTCTATATTCCATCATTGTGCCATTTAGCTGCCCATTTATTACAATAGCCAGTTTTATCAGAGGTAGTAATGGCAAGGCAGGAGTCCATAGATGATTTTTTTTTTTTAAGGAAAAGAATGCTTGAGCTAGGAATCCCTTAACAATCCTGTCTGTTTCTGCCTAGGATGGTTACATTGACTTTATGGAGTATGTGGCTGCCCTGAGTCTTGTCTTGAAAGGGAAAGTGGAACAGAAGCTTCGCTGGTACTTTAAACTGTATGATGTGGATGGCAATGGCTGCATTGACCGAGAGGAGCTGCTCAACATCATCCGGGTAACTTAAAGTGACCAGACAGTCTGGTTTGGACCAGACTGGTCCAGTTATTTCAATAACCTGGGCAAGCATCCTGGGAAATTCCTGTTTGATCCCTTGAACTAGGAATATAGCTATAGGTTAATTGTGAAGCCCTCTTTCTTATCTTGTGAATGATCATATTTGAGATCCCTATATAACTAAAATATGATTATAGGCCAACTGTGAAGTCCTTTTCCTTATTCTATGAATAACCCTATCTAGATTAGCTCTTTATAATGCTTAAGACTTTAACTATAGCTCCAGACCCTTTTTCCAGGTCGGCCCCAAGAGAAAATTCTCTAGTTCTTGCTTTAGGCTTTTTGGAAAAGGGAGGAGACACAAATAATCTCCTTTTCTAACGTTTTGCTTGATCCATAGTCAGTGGTATGCTGGTAAATATTTAACAACTCTCTGAAGAAAAACGTTCCCATAACAAACTTGTAATTTTAATTTGTATTTGTTGATGTTCACTTGTTTGTTATGTCCAACTCTTTGTGACATGATTTGGGGTTTTCTTGGCAAAGATGATACTTTATTGGTTTGCTATTTTCTTCTTCAGATCATTTTACAGATGAGGAAACTGAGGCAAACAGGGTGAGGTGACTTGCTGACAGTCATGCAGCTTGGAAGTGTCTGGGGCTGGATTTGAACTTGGGAAGATGAGTCTTTCTGACGTTAGGTCCAGCATTCTTTATATACTGTGCCACCCAGCTGCTCCATAACCTGCATTATTAATATTTTGTCACTTACTTTAAATTTAATCAATCAATGAAATAATAAACCAAGCCTTGGATTTTAGCTTTTCCCCATTTCTGAAATATAAATTTCACACTGAAAGTTTGCTTAGTCCTAGTCCTATGCCACTCCCACTCTTTTTCTCTTCTTTTACTGGCTAGTTAGGAATAAATCTTTAGTACCTGGTATCTACTACTTCCAACCTCATCCACTTTCCTCTCTCTTGAAGGGACTAGAAAGTCTGGAAACAGCTGCCTTGATTGACTACTGTAAGTATTGGGTGTGGTGAAGAGAGCAGCACAGGCTAAAAAGTGTTGGGTTTGGCTCTTCAGTTGCTCTATTAACAAGTATTTTTATTTTTAATTTAAAATATTTTTAATTTTGATAATTTTTTTCAAAATACATGCAAAGATAGTTTTCAACATTCATTCTTGCAAAACCTTGTGTTCCAAATTTTTCTTACTCCCTTCCCCCAACTTCTCTCAGCAAATAATCCAATATAGGTTAAATGTACAATTCTTCTAAACATTTCCAAATTTATCATGCTGCACAAGAAAAATCAGATCAAAAGGGAAAAGAAATGAGAAAGGGGGAGAAAAAACAAACAAATAACAGATAATGCTGTGTTTGCAATGCACATTCAGTCCTCATAGTCTTCTTTCTGAATGCACGTGGTGCTCTCCCTCACAAGTCTATTGGAATTCACCCGAGTCACTTTGTTGTTGAAAACAGCCATGACCATCAAAATTGAGCATTTCATAATCTTCTTGCTGTGTACAATGATTTCCTGGTTCTGCTCATTTCACTCAGCATCAGTTCATGTAAGTCTCTCCAGGCCTCTCTGAAATCGTCCTGCTGGTCGTTTCTCACAGAACAATAATATTCCATAACATTCATATACCATAATTTATTCAGCCATTATCCAATTGATGGGCATCCATTCAGTTTCCAGTTTCTAGCCATTACAAAAAGGGCTGCCACAAACATTCTTGCACATGTGGGTCCTAAAAAATTTTTTTTAATAAGTGTTTTGTAGTACAAATGGAAGTCAGCAGAGTTGGGTTCTGGTTTGGTCAGACTGAACCTTAGATATTTTAAAAGATATCTCATCTCCAGTTTGGGACAATTGATGGTTTTTTTTTTTTTTTTTTCCCCCAGTCATGGAACTATTTGTGACCCTATTTGGGTTTTCTTGGCAAAGATACTGGAGTAGTTTGCCATTTCCTCCTTTAGCTCACTTTACAGATGAGGAAACTGAGGCAGGCAGGATTAAGTAATTTATCTGAGACTACATTTGAACTCAGGTCTCCCTGACTCCAGGCCCAGTGCTTTATATTCACTTGGCCACCACACCAATTTGGGAAGGACATTATTAAAATGGAAAGTGTCCATGGGATGGTTTATAAACTCCTTGAAAATAAGGACAATGGTGTATGAGGTGAAGGGTTTTAAGCCCCTTCACATTACTCCCTCCCAGCATATATACATTATAATGTATATATGCTGGAGAAGAAAAGAATCAAGTATTTGAAGAGATGCCATATGGCAGAGAGACTGTTTAGTCTCAGAGGCTAGATCCAGGAGCAATGGGCAGAAAGATCCCTAGCTCTGGATATCAGATATCAGATTTGGATTCTAATCTCAGTTTTGATGTTTACTTATGAGTTTGGGAAGTTAATTATCTTCCCTAGGCCTCAGTTCGCTCATCCATATAATTAGGGTGTCAGTATCCAAGGGTATCTGGGGTATCTTCCCAGATCTAGATCCTTCTTTTAGGCAGTGTGGTATGGTGGTCAGGAAGACCAATGTAAAAATAACCACTCAAATACTTAATATATGTCTCAGGGCAAGTCACTTCTCCATCCCTCAAGTTTCCTTATCTGTATCCTTATCTTGGTGCCTCAGTTTCCTCATCTGTAGTAAGAGGGAGTTGGACTCAGCAGTCTCTCAGATCAAGTAATTTAATTTCTCAGTGCCTCAGTTTCCTCATCTGTTAAAAGAGGTGTTGAGTCAGTGGCCTCTGAGGTCCCTTTCCCCTGTAGGTCTATGATCCTATGAAGTTGTAAAGAGGAACAATTAGGATTGATGTCAGCAAAGACTTCCTAAATAATTACAAATGACCCAAATTCCATCAGTAGTTGCCTGCCTTAAAAATCTTCAGGAAAAGGCCAGACGACCTCTTGTGGCAGATGTTTATAGTGTAAATTTTTTTTCTAGTACAAGGTGAACTACATGGTAGGGGAGGTCTGTACAGTTCTGTGATTTATGGATTGAAGATTTGTCTCTCTCCATATATTATTCTAAGGCAAGCCACTTGGCTTCTGAACCTGTTTTCTCATCTATAAAAAGAAGTTAATTATTCTACTATCAAGCTCACACTGTTACTGTGAGGGAAGTATTGTGCAAATCACAGAGCTCTGTTGACATGCCCTTATATTGCCTCACAAGGCTGTGAGAATCAAATGAGACTCAAGGTGAAAAAAAGAACTATGGAAATGTGAGGTCATATGCTCACACTGGCATAGGGATCCAGCTCTTAAGAGTAAGGATTGTCTTGTACTTTTTTTGGGGTATCATTATTGTGAATGCACAGTAAGCACTTAATAAATGTTTATTGACTGACAGAGAATGTTAGAACACAAAACATGGATTATTGGAGCTGGAAGGGACCTTAAAACATACAATGTTAGAGCACAGAGCATAGAGTATCAACTGGAACATAGAAGGGACCTTAGAACATGGAATGTTAGATTACAAAACATAAAATGTCAGGGCTGGAGGGATTTTAGAACATAGAGTGTTAGAATACAGAATGTGCTCTGTCAAGGCTGGAAGAGACTTTAGAATATAGAATATTAGATCACAGAACATAGAATTTTAGGACTGGAAGGAAGCTTAGAACAAAGAATGTTATACACAAGGTTACAGAGTAAATAGCAGGAGTGGTATTCAAACTTAGTTCTTCTGATTCCAAATCTAGTTTTCTTCCTTTCTTGTTATAAACTGAATACATTTTGTATGTCTGGTCCTGGGTGGGGAATATAGAGAAATACAAAGCATGAGATATATGGGAATCCTGTATTGAATGATGGATGAGTGGATGGGAACTTGGAGATCAAAGGCATCCATCCACTTCTTCAAAGCTTCTAAAATCTCTTTTAACTTACAAGATTCTGTGATTCTACATTGTATTTGTCCTCAAGGACTTGCACTCTGTCAGAGAAAACAACCAATTTGTCTCTACCTATTTTGATTTTTCACCCTTGCCTTCTCTCTGTCCCTCCTTCTTTCCTCTCTTTTTCTCACCTCTAAGTCACTGTTCTTCTCCAGGAATGAAGACTTAGCGGGGAATGGAGAGAAGCTGCTAGGTTCAGAGACTCCATCCAGGATGGATTGCTGTTGCTGTCCATTTGTTTCAGTCCAGTCTGACTCTTGTTGTGCCACAGCTTCCCTGTCTCAGTTTCCCTCAGTTGCTGTTTCAGTTTCCTTTAATTGTGCTGCCCCAGAATAGCAATCCCCACTTCCTGACCATCAGAAATAATTGGACTCACATTCCAAAGGAGTTATAAAACCTCCAGATGGCCAGCCTCGACCTACCCCTTATCTGTATGACCCAGACTAATAGTCTGCTTTGCCCAGTTTCTGTCTCAAGGCATCCTACTCCTTACCTGCCAGAACTGAATTTATGGTTTCCTTGGACACCAGATGTGCTCAGCTGTTCCCATGAGTTCTTTGTCTCCCTGGGCTATAGAACCTATATAATGCATGACTTCCCTCAATGGGGTACTGAATACTTTGTTCTATTCAGTCGGCTGACCTGTCTGTCAGTCTAATTCTCTGGGCTGGACTGCGTGCTTTGAGACATGAGTCCCAGCAGTCCTGATCCATAGCTATGGATTCTGAACTCTCAATTAACATCAATAAAGCATTACCTAATTTCCATGTGTGATACTGCCTCAGTTTCTCCCTGAACATTACACTCTTTGTAACCCCATTTGGGGTTTGCTTGGCAGACATACTGGAGTGATTTGTCATTTCCTTCTCCAGCTCATTTTATAGATGGGGAAACTGAGGCAAACAGGGTTCAGTCACTTGCTCAGGATCACAAAGTCAGGAAGTATCTGAAGATGGCATTGAACTCGTATCGTTCTAATTCTAAATCTGGTACTCTATCCACTGTGTCACCTAGTTGTCCCCAGGCTGAACTAATGATCCCTATAGTTCATGTTCTGTCCCCTAGAACACCAGACATATTGTGACTTGAGTAGCAAGGCACTGCTTCCCAGAAATGAAACATGAAGCTCATTGCCTCCTCTGTATGAAAAGATAAATTCACACTTTCTGACCTGTGGATGGTTTTGACTCTGAGAAATACTGTAATAGTTCCTCTGCTAGGGGGAGCAGTCTGTCAAGAAGCCCATCATGTATTTGGAAACTAATTCATTTCCTTCCAATATATAAGCAAAGAAAGCAATTGTCTTTGTATAAGCAAAGAAAGCAATTGTTTCTTAGTCCTGTGGTTTACAAACCTTCCACTAGGGAGAGCAGTCTGTCAAGAAGCCCATCATATGTTTGGAAACCAACTCATTTCCTTCCAATGTCTGAGCAAAGAAGGCAATTGTCTTTTGTAATTTGCAGAAGAAAAGCCAAAAGTCTTTTTGAAAAGCGCTGTTCTAATTTTACACTTCTCTGGCATGGGTGTGACTGTAGTCAAGGCAGATTATGAAGGACAAGTTAAGAAACCACTCGAATTAATGGAAAATGAGATTCCTTCCAGATCTAAATGGTAGGCACCATGAAATACTGACAGCTTCTCCTGCTGCCCTGCCTGCTGTCTAAATCCTGACATGGCATCCTTTCTCCAGGCTAGTCTTGGGATATCCTGTCACCTTACCTGGTCTCATCCCCTCTTCTGTTATTTTTCCTATAGGCTATACGAGCCATTAACCCTTGCAGTGATACCACCATGACTGCAGAGGAGTTCACCGAAACAGTGTTTGCCAAGATTGATGTCAATGGGGACGGTAAAGGAGGAACCTGGATGGGAGGGGGATGATGCCTTTGGGACCTTCCTCCTGCTCTCACCTTCTTCTCCCTAGCCAGTATCTATCCATAAACCCTTCTATCCACCCATGCAAGCCCTGGTCCACAGGTTCTGTATTGGCTTTTACGCAACCCTGGCCGTGGGTCCTAGATTCTTCCAAGCATGTTCCACATGCTCTCCCCAAACTTTAGTTTGCTTCCTCACTTCCCATCCCCAACTAGCTTCCTTTCTTCTGATCCCACAGCTTTGATTCTGCCTTCTGTTCTTTGTCTCCGGATCTCTTTCCTTTGTTCCACCTTGATCCTTCAGTCCCTTCTCTTGCCCTCCCTCTTCCTTCTTCTTCCTTCCCACTAGTCCATTTGCTCTGGCTCTGCTCCCCAGCCACACCCTGTACCCATTGCCCTCCCATTGGACTATAACCCCGTATTCCCCACACAGAGATTGATGCCCTCCTCTTTCTTCCTCTCCAGGTGAGTTGTCTTTGGAGGAATTCATGGAGGGTGTCCAGAAAGACAAGATGCTGCTGGATACATTGACTCGAAGCTTGGACCTTACCCATATTGTTCGCATGATACAGAATAGTGGACAGAACATGGACCAAGAACAAGGGGAGGAGGGGGCAGCTGGGTGAGCCCATCGGGTCTGGCCTACCACCTCTGAGGGCTAGTTTTGTATTCATTTTTTAAAAATACATATTACGCAGTACTTACATGGGTTTCAATTTACCTCATTTCAGGGTGTTTGCTGGGTGGTCAGGATTGTCCATTCTACAGGCAGTATGTATAGTGGATAGAGCTCTTGATTTGTAGTTAGGAAGTTCTAGGTTTGATGCTTGCCTCAGACATTCACTAGTCATAGGATATGGGGTAAATCACTTAACTTCTTAGATGCCCATTTTCCTCATTCATGAAATGAAGGGATTGGACTCCTGTGATTGATTTCCTGAGGGTCACAAGGTTTAATTCATCAAGAACGTGAAGGGAGAAATCTGGAGCCTGGGCCAGTCATTTTCCCTGACCTTCTGAAATGACCTAGATTCTCCAGCCTCTGAAAGCCAATCCTAGGCTGCTTCCCAGTCTCGCCTTGCTCCCTTCTCATCCTTGGAAAGTAGGGATAGGGATGAATGGCTACTGAAGAACGGAAGGGGAGAAGACCTTCCAAGCCCTACTTTCCTCCAGGGAGTTCTCAACCTAGCCTGAGTCACTCATTCAATAACTTTAGAAAGTCCAAGGGAAATATAAAAAAATATAAAAAAAAATGATTCCTGAGCTACTTTCTTCCTCAAAGGAAGAAAAAAATTCAAAAAAGAGTTGAAGAAGAAATGACTTCTGGTATAATGGAGGTTTGGTACATCTTTGGACCACCTACCTAATTAAAATAAGCTTCCTAGTGGCTGGATCCAGTTGGCTTGTATGTGGACATTTTGCAATTGGCCTACCATGTGGTTGGAAGCAGTCTTATGGATGTATCGTGTGTACAGATGTTGGGCATATATGTGAAATTAGTATGGTGGATTAGTATGCTGGATTGTATATCTGAGTATAAGTGTATATACACATACATGTATGTATTTCACATGTAAACCTGTGATATTCCATAGGATTTTTATTTTTACCAATCTTATGAAAATTGTAACTATATTTATTTAACAAACGTTTATTGAGCAGCTACTATGTACTACCTGCTATTCTAGGTGTCCTTCCCTTTCTAATCCATGCTAATCCCATCTCTAATCCACACAGTCACTAAGACTAATATTAATAAGACCACAGCTCTGTTCATATAACCCCCCTACTCCAAAGCTTGGAGCATCCTGATTTTACTTTTGTCTGTAGGATAAAATACAGACTCCTCAACCTGATATTGAAAGCATTTCATAGCCTGTAAACCTTCTCAGACCTATTTCCTTCTATTCCAGAAAGATAAGACTATTTCTTATTCTCCAAACCCCAAATGCCATTTCTCACTTTCATTTTTTTTCCCCACACAGGCCAAACTTCCTCCCTCCCACCTCTCTCAAGTCTGGAGTGTACAAATGTTAGGAGTGTTAAGGAAGTGGCCCTTAGGCACATTTATGAGTGAAAGAGTTCTTCACCACATTTGGATATGTAGGAAAAAGCCCTGAAAGTGCTCAGGCAGGCAGTTTTAAAGATACAGATATGTAGCCAATGGAAAAAGACTGTTTCCAACTATATCTAGCCTTTAGGAAGCGTTTATCTTAATTAAGTAGGTGGTCCAAACATGTACCAAACCTCCATTATGCCAGAAGGCATTTCTTCCTCCACTCTTTTGAATCTTTTTCTTCCTTTGTGAAAGAAGGTGGCTCAGGAACCATCTCTTTTTGATATTTTCCTTGGTCTTTCTAGACCAATTAACTTGTATAGACAATATGGTACTCAATTTTTGATTCTTATGGATTAGTAGGTTCAGTATGGAGTATTTGGATGATAAATATATCTCATTTGGCTTAAGCTTCACTTCTACTTTAGCTGGGAACTTTTAAGGTCATCTAACCTCAGTTTTTCCATGTTAGCTGGGAAGAAAAGGAAATGGGCAAGATAAAAATAAAGTATTTAATCAATACTAAAACAATAATGCAATAAGGCAGCATTTTCATCACACCTATTTTAGGGAATAGAACTTCATGTCCAAAAATATTATGGAAAAACAGTCTTCAAGATTCATGCTCTGATGAATGGAGTACATGTCTCTTGTGTGGCTAGGCTAAAGATGGGAGAGATTCATTCATGGAGAAGCTGAATCTATGATTTCAGAGTCCATTGCTTTTATCCTTTTCCATTTCCCTCTGCCTAGCAGCTAGCAAGAGGTCTACACTGTTGCTGCCCTTTTTCTTTCACCAGACTCCTCAATGACCAGCTTTTCCTTCTTCCCATAGGTCTCCATTGCCCTCTTAATAGAACCCTTTGTATTGTATGGGCACTGAAATCCTAGGCTCTTTAATCAGGTTTGTCCTTGAAGCTCAGAGCCTCATGGAAAATTGCAGTCCTTTCTCTTAGATGCTCTCCTATTTCTACTCCACATGTTCACATGGACTATTTGTCCCTGACCATTGGTAGAGCCTTCCAGGCTGGATGCTTTACCTTGACCCTGCTATAGTGATGCTATTTTTGTACTCTTGGAATACAAAGAACAAAACCAGCCAATTACCATTGCATTATGTGTATCTGTACTCAGTGTCGTAGCCAGATCCTTAATAGAATATAAACTCCTTGAGAGTAAAGAATGTTATTCTTTCTTTTATATCCCTTATATCTTCAAAATACCCAACCCTAGTACCTCATAGTGGCAAGGTGACCAACCTAGGTTATCAGAGTTTCTTATATGGTAACTCATAAAACAAAAATACAATATAGTCCTGTGTAACTCCTTTATGTTTTTATAGTGTTGGCACTAAAGTGGGTGAAATGGGGGCAGAAAACATTAAGAATTTTATACTTGTATTTTAGACTTGTAAAGCTATCTATAAATCTGAACTTATTAAGGGTGATATTCTTGCCCACTAACAACAAGTGGACATATTAACAGAGGAACTGAGTTGTATAAATTTTCTGCAAAAATAAAACTGGAAGATTAGCAAATCTTATGGTTAAATGGAAGATTGGCTTACAGGTCCTTTTTGAAGAACAGTTTATATAGTTGGTTTTATGGGGCACCCAAAGACACTAAGAAACAATTTCATAGGCTGTTCAGTCTTCTTATATTGCAATGATAATGACAAACACAAAGAGACTACCACCAAAATACTTGCAAATTATACATCAACGTTTGTTATAATCGATGAAGAAATAGAAAAATTCTATAAAGAAATTAGTAAGATACTCCCAGTTAAATCAACCCATACTTTGATACTTGGTGATTACTTTTATTTTGTTTACAAACATGGGTATGGATGAGAATGGTAAAAAAGGAGTGGGGGAAGCTAAAGGTCTGTGAATTACCTCATTCCTAGATATGAATATTTTCTTCAAGGCAAGAATAAAAAGATAAGGGATGTGCTGAATATAGACAAACATTACAAAGAAAGAAAGTGAATGTATTTTAATTGATAGGGAAATGACTTGTTGCTAATGTGGTAATCATTCTTAATTTGTCTGTGTGTAGTCATACCACTGACTTGTTAAATTGGAGGTCAAAATCAGAACTAAGCTAAGAAAAAGAATAAAGATGTAAATAAGAAGAGATGGCTTGCAATAAAAATTTTATTTACATATAGATGGTCTAATGTATATGCATAAGTACATACACACATGTATATGTACATACATTATATACACGTAACCATCTATACATACCATTCGTGTATATATACACATAACCATCATACATCTATGTAAATATACAACATAAGTATGGTAGTCATGATTGGGTTGCAACATATTACCAAAAAAAGGAATGATGAAGAAGCTATATAAAAATATTATCAAAGAAACATGATTAGAAGAAAAGATAGGCAAGATACTATCCTGGGGGCAGGCCAGAGGGAAGGGGCCAGAGTTGGGATGAGGTGTTTAGGAAACTGAGGGATGTGGAGAGGAAGGTAGTAAAGAATAAAGTTGGGGGAGAAGCTTTCTATAAACCTCAGGAGCTAAGGGAGGAGAGAAGCAGGTCAAGGGGATCTTCAGATAACAGCTTTACCTAGTAACTGATGAAATTACTGGTTCTTTGGCTGCTGATTGACCAAGGCAGTCTTTTGGAGAATTAAGGTTGGAAAGTCCCCAGTGAGCTAAGCTATTTCAGTAAGCAGCTGAAAACATGTAACTTTAACCCAGGTTACATGGAATGGATGGAAAGGTGGTGATTCAGATTCCTCAGAAACTTAACCCCAAGTTTTTTCCCTTAATCTAGGAATAACCCTTCCTGTCCCACTGCAGTGGGGGAATTAGTCCCCTGAAAAAATCCATTCCCTAAAGGAGCCCCTGGCATCTGTTGGTCACAAACTACAGTTCTGGTTCTGCTCTTTCTCCTTACTTTCAGGACATTTCCTTAGAATACTGTTGGCCTTTTTCCTTCCTCTGAAAACATCCCTCTCTGTCCACTTCCTTTCTCTTCCTGGAAAGGCAATCATTACTCACATTTTGAACATCAGTTGAGAGCATCCCTCACATTTGGTGCTGATGCTGAAGGTAACCTGGACCAGCTTGAGACTAAGATTCCATTTTCCATCTCCCAGCATCCCTGTCTCTGTCTGTCTGTCTGCCTTTGTCTCTTACACACACACACACACACACACACACACACACACACACACAAACTCACATGAAGAGTGCAAGGTGTCAGTTTGAGCTCACTTTCGGAGCTGTTTCTTCTGCAGAGAGGGAACACAAGGTTGGGATCTAGGTTGGATCAATGAGGAATTCTTTCATCTAATGGATAATCGGTTGTGGGTTGAGGATTGGAAGGAAAATCATGGAACAAGGATAGTTCAAATCCAAGAGAACACAGAATGAAAGGAGCTAGACTGTTCCCTTAGCCTGCCTGACCCATGCTGGGTTTAGGGTGTTTTAGTTTTGTTTTTTAGTTTTTCTTTGTCTCTACAGCCTTAGCAAAATGACACATAGTAACTATTTAATAAATGCTTCTTTTTAAAAATAATAAATGCTTTGACTTTACTTCACTATAAAATCCTCAGAATCATAGTTTGGGCTTTAGGAAGGATGCAGGATCATATCATGCATTTCAAATCCTGTGGAAGATTTCAAGGTACAGGTCTATGGGAAGGAAATTCCTCCTGTTACTCAGAAGCAAAGCTCTGGTTGCCTCATCCTAGTTATGGTTCTAGGATCCTCAAAACTCAAGCTGAATTGTGTTAACAAGGTTGAGCCAACTGTCTGAAAGAACAAATTGTATGTTACTATTAAAATAATTTTTTTAAATTAAAGCTTTTTATTTACAAAACATATGAGTGATTTTTCTACATTGACCTTTGAAAAATTTTTTTTGTTCCAAATTTTTCCCCTTCTCCCCCCCACCCCCACCCCTAGATGACAGGTAATCTAATACATGTTAAATATGTTAAATTATATGACATCCAATATATATGCATATCTATACAGTAATCTTACTGCACAAGAAACATCAGATCTAGAAAGAGAAAAAAAAACCAACCTAAGAAGGAAAACAAAATGCAAGCAAACATTCACAGAAAGCGTTAAAATGCTATGTTGTGGTCCATACTCAGTTCCCACAGGCCTCTCTCTGGATGTATATGACTATCTTCATCGCTGAACTGGTTTGAAACATCTCATTATTGAAGAGAACCATGTCCATCAGAATTGATCATCATATAGTCTTGTTGCTGTGTATAATGTTCTCCTGGTTCTGCTCATTTCACTTAGCATCAGTTTATGCAAGTCTCTCCAGGCCTCTCTGAAATCATCCTGCTGGTCATTTCTTACAGAACAATAATATTCCATAACATTCATATACCATAATTTGTTCAGCCATTCTCCAATTGATGGGCATCCATTCAGTTTCCAGTTTCTAGCCACTACAAAAAGGGCTGCCACAAATATTCTTGCACATATCATAGGTCTTTTGATTGGCCATAGTGGCCAATCTTGTCTGCATTAGTTTTGTTTGTACAAAAACTTTTTAACTCAGTGTAGTCAAAATTATCTATCTGGTATTCAATTAAGAGTTCCAGTTCTTCTTTGGACATAAATTCCTTCCTCCTCCACAGGTCTGAGAGGTAAACCATTCTACATTCTTCTAATTTGTTTATAATATCATTCTTTATGTCTAGATCATGAATCCATTTCGATCTTATCTTGGTATACGGTGTTAGGTGTGGGTCAATGCCTAGTTTCTTCCATACTAGTTTCCAATTTTCCCAGCAGTTTTTGTCAAATAGTGAGTTTTTAATCCCAAAATCTGGGTCTTTGGGTTGATTATCATAGTCATTGATTATTTTGTCCTGTGAGCTGAACCTATTTCACTGATCAACTACTCTCTTTCTTAGCCAGTACTAAATGGTTTGGATGACCACTGCTTTATAATATAGTTTTAGATCTGGTACAGTTAGGCCACCTTAATTTGCTTTTTTTTTTTTTTTTTTTTCCATTAATTGCCTTGGAATTCTTGACCTTTTGTTCTTCCAGATGAATTTTGTTGTTATTTTTTACTTGGTCAGTAAGTTTCTTGGGAATTTGGTATAGCACTAAATAAATAGATTAGTTTGGATAGTATTGCCATCTTTATTATATTCATTCAACCTATCCAAGAGCACTTGATATTTTATTTTATTTATTTTATTTTTTTTTGCTGAGGCAATTGGGGTTAAGTGACTTGCCCAGGGTCACACAGCTAGGAAGTGTCTGAGACCAGATTTGAACTCAGGTCTTCCTGACTTCTGGGCTGGTGCTCTATCCACTGTGCCACCTAGCTGCCCGAGCACTTGATATTTTAAAAAATTGTTTAGATCTGATTTTTATTTGTGTGGAAAGTGTTTTGTAATTTTGCTCACTCATATATGCTAGGTGTAATATTTTTTTTGGGGGGGGGTAGCCAGGTCTCTGGTCTCTCATCTCCCACGTGCTTTGGTGTGCATTCGGCCAAGACCAGCTTGGTCTCCAAGAATGGTTGAGCCAGAGGAGGATGGTTTAAGGCAGTTCTTTATTCAGCACTTCCTCTTTTCTTTACAGCCAGCCTCTCTTATATCTTCCCTCCTCTCCTAGCCACGCCTTCTAGCTTAGTCCCTCCTGGTAGCCTTGCCCCTTCTCATCACCTGACCCCTCCTCCTTGCCTTCTACCTTCCTTCCCCCACTCTGTGGTCACACCCTTTCCCCTCTAGCCCATACTTATCATTAACAATTAAGTTTGTATTGAAAGGTGGTATTCAATAGAGGGTGGGATTCTTCCCTCAGCAACAGAGCACTGCCTAGAGGCAAGCCATTCAATCCAAGTTTCTCTAGGGAACCACAGACCACACCCTTTGATCCTCAATTCAAAGACAAACTTCTCTCACCAGAGTTCCCCCAAAATCCCAGACCCTAACACATATAGTTCCTGACTTTCCCTTGACAGATAGATTCCCAAATATTTTATACTATTGATTGTTATTTTAAATAGCATTTCTCTTTGTATCTCTTGCTGTTGGATTTTGCTAGTGATGTATAAAAATGCTGATGATTTATGTGGGTTTATTTTGTATCCTACAACTTTGCTAAAGTTGTGAATTATTTCTAATACTTTTTTAGTTGATTCTCTAGGGTTCTCTAAGTATATTATCATATCATCTGCAAAGAGTGATAATTTGGTTTCCTCATTACCTACTCTAATTCCTTTCATCTCTTTTTCTTTTATTGCCAAAGCTAGCATTTCTAATACAATATTGAATAATAATGGTGATAGTGGGAAACCTTGTTTCACCCCTGATCTTATTGAGAATGGTTCCATTTTATCACCATTACATATGATGCTAGCTAATGGTTTTAAATAGATGCTACTGACTATTTTAAGGAAAAGCCTATTTATTTCTATATTCTCTAGTGTTTTTAATATGAATGAATATTGGATTTTATTAAATGCTTTTTCTTCATCTATTGAGTTAATAATATGTTTTTTGTTAGTTTGGTTATTGATATAGTCACTTATGCTAATAGTTTTCCTAATATTGAACTATCTCTGCATTCCTGGTATAAATCCTACTTGGTCATGGTGTATTATTCTGGGGATGATTTTCTGTAATCTCTTTGTTAATATTTTATTTAAGATTTTTACATCAATATTCATTAGGGAGATTGGTCTATAATTTTCTTTCTTTGTTTTTGTTCTACCTGGTTTAGGTATCAATACCATGTCTGTGTCATAAAAGGAATTTGGTAGGAGGCCTTCATTCCTTATTATTACTAAAATAATTAAGAATTATCTCAATAGAAGCCTGGGGAAGCTTTTAAGACAATGATCATGTATGTGTGTGTGATAGCTATCATTGAATCTTTTTTTTTTTTTTTGCTGAGGCAATTGAAGTTAAGTGACTTGCCCAGGGTCACACAGCTAGGGAATGTTAAGTGTCTGAGATCAGATTTGAACTCAGGTCCTCCTGACTTCAGGACTAGTGCTCTATTCACTGCGCCACCTAGCTGCCCCACTACCTTTCAATCTTGAGTGATCTAAAGATAAGTGGGTTTTTAGAAACTGAGAAGTTGGATGGTTGTAAAGGAATTTTAAAAATGCTTTATGCCTTTTAAAATATCATTATTACTTTTCAATTTCTTTTTCTCCCAAATTCAGTTTGGTTCAATTTAGCAGTTCTTAAATGGCTGTTTTGTACAGAATTCTGGCCTAAGTGTGGGAGAGATAAAAAGTTTAGCTAAGATGTACTTTGGTGTCATGAAGCTTAAAATCTAGTTAAGGATACCAGGAGAAATCAGGGCAACTAAGCGATGTTAAGTGTTGAGAAACAAGTAAACTAACCTGGGTCCCTCATTTTCCACATTTCAAAAAGTCACCTAGAAGATAATTATATGGATGCTAAAAGTCATTCTGATAAATTTTGAAATGGATGACTTATGAAGAGTACCTAAGGCACTAAAGGTCCTAAAAAAGTGGAAGAAATCATGGGCTCCAACTGAGAGATGGAATTTTTTTGGTTTTTGAGGGGAAAATATTGATTACTGGGTTTTATTATGAATTGTACCACAAACACATTTCCCAAGACTTTTTAGTGCAAGACACTGGGAAACATGTTCTGAAAGGATAATACAGTACTTCCTCAAGTCACTAAAGAGCTATCTAAGATTTGAGCCTTAAGCCTTGGCCAAAAACAGTCCTAGTAGACTTTCATTGGGCAGCAAATCTTAAATCTAGGTCTAGAGTTTAAGGGTTAATTATCTTCCACTTAAAGAGACAAGATATTACTCCCTTTGTTAGAGAAGAACAATTCATCAATCAGAGGTATAAATTAGGTGTGAGAAAGACCTAGGCTTTAGACTAAGTGCAAAGAATCTGCTAGGTGGTGCAATGGATAGAACAGACTCTATTCTTCCTGAAGTCAGGAAGACTCATCTTCCTGAGTTCAAATGTGACCTCAGATGCTAGCTGTATGACGCTGGACAAATCTTTTAACCCTGTTTGCTTCAGTTTCATCATCTGTAAAATGAACTGGAAAAGGAAATGGTTAACAACTCTGATATTTTTACTAAGAAAATCCCAAATGGGATCATGAAGAATCAGACATGACTGGAAAACAACTGAACAACAACAAAAAGTCTTTGATCAGTTTAGAAGTCCTTGAATGCCAATGGAAAAAAGGGAGTGATATTGCAAAGAAATATATTGGTATTGAGTAAGGAAACTTGATCATGACACTTCTATTCTGAAATTTCTTTAATTATTCACTGTCTAATTGCATCTCAAAATTGGATGTCCTATAGACCTCTTAAGCTCAAAATATCCAAACTTGCATTCATTTTCTGCACTTCCCCCAACTTTCTCTCCTTTTAAATTTGCCTATTATTATTGTCATCCTAGTATTCCAGTCTTGAAACTTAGATGTCATTCTCTAACATGTACCTTGCTTAGCATATTGTCTCTCTTCTTAGACTGAGAGTTCTTTGAGAGCAGGAATTGTCTTCTGTCTTTTATTGTATCTCCCAGCTTTAAACGCTGTTGACTTGTTGAGGATAGTGTATAATATAATATAATCCAATTCAGAATCTAAGTATTTGAGTGTGTGGCAGCACAGAATGATTCTAGCCAAACCACTGAGAGAGACACAGCATGTTGTTTTTACAGAGAAACAGAGAGAGGTTGGAGAGCAAGATACATATTGAGAGGAAGAAGTGGGGGGGATAAAAGTGAAAGGAGAAAGGAAAAAGTAGCATTGATTTGTAGCAGAGAAAGGAAATTATAGGACCCTACAGGTATCTTGGAATAGAAGACTAAAATTGAAGCCATAACTTACAGCCAGCTCTTCAAATTCTGATGGAAATTCTAAGTAAATTAGATGTAATTTAGTAGTAAAATTTAGAAGTAAATTAGATGGAATTCTAAGTAAAGTTCTGCTCTTTACCTGATTTCCTCTCCTGTGATCCCTGTTCTCCCTATAACATATCTTGCATCCTTTTTTAATGAGATGTTACTGGTAACCTGAATTTTGCCTCAATTATGAAGGAGACTATGGATAAGCTAGAGATAAATATTAATTTAATAAGGAAGAGTCAAAATCTGCCTTTATGTTGGAATTTTCCTAATTATGTGACTATTTCTAATACTTCTTTTAATATGAACTCTCTAAGGAAGTAGTGGAGGGAACATTGATCTTAAAAGAACACTATATTGCTCCTTAGGCCTAAAAATGAATCAATGATAAATATGAAGAATTAAGAGAATTTTGGGAAAACTTGTTAAAAAATTATGCAAGTGAAGTAAATCAAACCAATAGAACAGTTTCTCCAGTGACCATAATAATATAAGGAAAAATATAGCCACTAAATGAAAAGATGTTCTAAATCAATAATAATTAGAAAAAATGCAAACTAAAGGAACTTGCACTTCATACCCATTATACTGATAAAGATGACAAAAGAGGAAAATGACAAATGTTGGAGGAGCTATGGAAAAAGAACAACAGTGAACTAAACTAAACTAAAGCAAATTAAAACAATCATGTGAATGGATTGAAGGTACCACTTCACATTTTCAGATTGGCTAACAGAAAAGAAAAAGGACAAATTCTAAAGGGGATGTGAAAAAATAGGTGCACTATTGCAGTGTAGTAGAGTTTTGAATTGTTCCAATCATTCTGGAGAAGACTTTGGAATTATGCACAAGAGTTATAAAACTGTTATAGCTTATGACCCAGTAAAAACTGCCAGTTCTATATCCGAAAGAGGTCAAAAAGGAAAAGGACCTGTATATCCAAAAACATTTATAGCAGCTCTTTCTGTGGTGGCAAAAAAATTAGAAATGGAGGGGATATTAATCAAATTGGGGAATGGCTGAGCAACTTTGTTTTATATGATTGCTATGAGATACTATTGTGCTGTAAGAAATGATGGAATTGTTTTAGAAAAACTGGAGGCAGAGTGAAGTAAGAACTAAGGGAACATTATACACAGTAACAGGAATATTGGGATATTGCTTAACTGTGAAAGACTTAGCTACTCTCTTCAATGCAATGATCCAAGACAATCCAAGACCCATGATAAAAAATGCTATTTACCTTCAGAAAAAGAATTGATGAACTTGAACAGAAATCGAAGTACAGTTTTTTTCCTTTTTTTCTTGCATTTTTTGTTATATGGCTAATATAGAACTATGTTTTGCATGATTTCCTATATATAATTGATATATTGTTTGCCTTCTCAGTGTGTGGGGAAGGAGCTGGAAGGGTAGAATTTGAAACAAACAAATAAAAACCCATTTTAAATAATAAATATTTTTTAAAAATAAGCATATCCCCTTAGGTATTAGGGAGGAAATATTGGGGCTTCTGTTCTTGTTATATTTGCTAAATTTTTGCTTATTGATGTAATAGAACTGGGATTTTAATCTCTGTTAACAATGATTGAGGGAGCCCTGAAGTCAGGAGGACCTGAGTTCAAATCTGGTCTCAGACACTTAACATTCCCTAGCTGTGTGACCCTGGGCAAGTCACTTAACCTCAATTGCCTCAGCAAAAAAGCAAAAAAGCAAAAAAAAACCCCAAAACCCAACCCAAACAAAACAAAACAATGATTGAGGGGAGGGACACAAAATGGGGTTTGAGCCAACAGCTTTAGAGAAAGATACCCCAGACCCTCTGAAGGCAACCCTAGAAAGAGATGAATCCTGGCTTCACTCTGGAAGAGTTCAGTCAGAGCTAACTGATGTATGTGTTTTTCCTAACCAGTCAATATCAGTGATTTCTGATTGCTTCTAGGATAAAGCATTATATAACCCTGAACCACAAACTACCTTTCTCTCCTTCCTGGAAATTACTCCATTTCCTGCACTTTAAGTAAAGGGAAGAATATGGGCAAAAGTACAGAAGGAGGAGAGTAGAGAATATTTTCATGGGGCACACAGGATCATCTAGTTTACTTTGAGCATTAGGCCTTGATTGACAGGCAAAGTAGTTTGAATTTTACTTGGTAGGGATTTGAGGTCATTTGAAATGTTTGAGCAGAGGTATAACATTCATATTGATACTTCTTCAAGCTTCCAGCTCTCCAGCTATAGACTCAGGATCAATTCATCTGAGAGAAAGTAGTGGACAGATCATTTAGGATGTGGGACAATTTCTTAATTTTAGGAAGCTATGTATGCATTCACACTATGCAAATCTTGTGATTGGATGGATGGGGGTTCTTTCCTTTCTTAGCTGGCTCCTTTTCACTTGCTGAACTGCTGAAATTCCAGCAGGGGACAATGTGAGAATTTTCTAGAACCCTTTGGTAACTGGGTATCTGGGCATTGCTAGCTGTACTATTTTATTTTATTGCTTTTTAGTAATAGCTTTTTATTTTTCAAAATATAGGCAAAGATAATTTTCAACATTCCTCCTTGCAAAACCTTGTGTTCCATATTTTCTCCCTTCCTCCCCACTTACCCTCTTCCCAAATATAGATTTAACATGTGCAAATCTTCTAAACATATTTGCACATTTATCACCCTGCATAAGGAAAATCAGATCAAAAAGGAAGAAAAATGAGAAGAAAAAAAAAACCAAGCAAGCAAACAACAGCAAAAAAAATTTAATATAATCAAAATTATCAATTTTGCATTTCATAATATTCTCTAGTTCCTTGGCTATAAATTCCTTCCTTTTCCACAAATCTGAGAGATAAACTACCCCTTGTTCTCCTAATTTGCTTATAGTATCACTCTTTATGTTTAAATCATGAACCCATTTTGACTTTATTCTAGTAGGGTGTTAGATGTTAGTCAATGCCTAGTTTTTGCCATACTATTTTTCAATTTTCCCAATAATTTTTGTCAAATAGTGAGTCCTTATCCCAGAAGCAGGAGTTTTGGGGTTTATCAAATACTAGATTACTATATTCATTGAGTATTTTGTCCTGTGAACCTATCCTATTCCACTGATCAACTACTCTATTTCTTAGCCAGTACCAAATGGTTTTGATGACTGCTGCTTTATAATATAGTTTTGGGTCTGGTACAACTAGGCCACCTTTGTTTGCATTTTTTTTCACTAGTTCCCTTGAATGGCTGTGCTATTTTAAACAGGAAATGGTTTCATTTTCATTTTTTAAGGGAAAGTGAAACTATTCTTCATCTTTTTTTTCTTTCTTTTCTTTGTACCTGTTTTTCTGGTAGCATTTTTCCAGAAATCAGCTAAAAGGGAAAAATATCTTAAACCTATAGGTCAATAACTCTCACTTCAGAAAGAAACAGGATTCTATGCCAAAAGCCTTAATTCCTCTTGTTCCTCCAGCAGAGTTTCAAACTATCAGAGATCAAAGAAACTCATCTTTCATAAGGCCTGTTTCAGATTTCCTTTGATAGTTGAAGTATAATCTGTGTGACTCAATCACTTGACAAGCATTTATTTATTTATTTTATTCTAGCAAATTTGTTTATTTTTTAATAAACATTGCTTTATGAATCATGTTGGGAGAGAAAAATCAGAGCAAAAGGGAAAAATCATGGGAGATAAAAAACAGAAAAAAGAACTGAACATAGCATGTGTTGATTTACCTTCAGTCTCCTTAGTTCTTTTTCTCGATGCAGATGGCATTTTCTGTCCAAAGTCTATTGGGATTGCTTTGAATCACTGAACCACTGAGAAGAGCCAAATTTTTTTTTTCATAGTTGATCATTGCACATTCTTGTGTGTATTCCTGGTTTTGCTTGTTTCACTCAGCATCAGTTCATGTAAATCTTTCCAGTCCTTTCTAAAATCAGCTTGTTCATCATTTTTTATAGAACAATAATATTCCATTGCCTTCACATACCACAACTTGTTCAGCCATTCCCCAGTTGATGGGCATCTACTCGTTTTCCAATTCTTTGCTACCACAAAAAGGGCTGCCACAAACATTTTTGTACATGTGGGTCCCTTTCCGTCCTTTGTGATTTCCTTGGGAAACAGACCCAGTAATGGCACTGCTGGTCAAAGAGTATGTATGGTTTTATAGTCCTTTGAGCATAGTTCCAAATTGCTCTCCAGAATGGTTGGGTCGTTTCATGACTCCACTAACAATACATTAGTGTCCCAGTTTTCCCCTTCAACATTTATCATTATCTTTTCCTTCAACAAGTATGTGCTAGATACAGTGCTAGATGCTGACAATTTAAAGATGGAAATGAAATAGTCCTGCCTTCAAGGAGCTTTTAGTTGTCTATGAGGGTTATAGCATCTATGTATTTATAAGTATATAAATACTTATGCTTATATAAGTATTTATAGGGAGGGAGGGCACTGACAATTGTAACCAATGAAGGTTCCATGTGGAAGTTGGTGGTAGAGCTGCAAGGAAGTAGGTAGAATTTGGGAGGAAATTCCAGGAATGGGGATTAACTATCCAAAGGCATGGAGTTGGGCAAGGTAATTCCATTTGTAAAGCAGAGCAAAAAAGCTAGTTTGGTTGGATCATAGAGTGCAGGAAGGGATTATTAGAGTGGTAGGAAGGTTGGGATTAGACTGTGAAAGGATTCAAAAGATAAATAGATGAGTTTATATTTAATTTTAGAAGTAATAAAGAGCCATTGGAAATTTTTTGAGTAAGGAAATGGCACGGTCATATGTGTGCTTAAGGAAAATAATGTTGATACCTGTATGGAGGAAATATTGGAGTGAAAGAAAGACTTGGGGCAGGGCAATTGGTGAGGGAAGTCATTTCATTGCAATAATCCAGGTGATAGGATGAAATACTGAACTAGGGTATGGTTGTATGGTTAGTGAGAAGATATGTGAGAGATATTAGGGAGGCAAAAATGATAACACTGGATGTATGGGACAAGGAAGAGTGAAGAATGGGGTTAATGATGAGTTATGAACTGAGTGAAAGAAAGGGTGGTGTTGTCCTTGACAGAAATATGAAAATTTAGAAGAAGTGTGGATTTGGAAGGAAGAGAATGAATTCTGCTTCAGACATGTTTGATATGTCTATATGATATACATTTGCCCATGCTCAGGAGAAAGACTGATACTGTGAGTTATATGCATGAGTATGATAATTAAAATCCTGCAATCTGATGAGGTCACCAAATCAGAGTATAGAAAGGGAAGAAAAAATGGCTCAGCACAAAGTTCTGGGGCATATCACAGTCAGGGTTCTTGTATAGATGTTTATCAAGTAAAGAAGACCTGTAGGAGAAACAGGAGAGAATAGTATCACAAAAACTCAGAGAAGAGACAGTATCTGTGAGGAAAGAGTAATCAACAGTGTCAAAGGATGCAGAGAAATTAAGAAGAATTATAAATGAGAAAAGACTACCACATTTGATAATTGAAAGATCATTGATGGGCAGAACCAATTGCAGGTAGAAATAAAGTGACCATCCCCCACTTAATAATTATATCAAATATATCTAGGAAATGTTGCTGTTGTTCAGTCATTTTTCATTCATGTCTGAGTCTTGGTGACCCCATTTAAGGTTTTCTTAGCAAAGATACTAGACTTCCATGTTCTTCTCCAGCTCATTTTACAGATGAGGGAACTAAGGCAAATATGGTTTAGATGACTTGCCAAAGATCACATAGCAAGTAAGGATCTGAGGCCAGATTTAAATTTAGGAAAACGAGTCTTTATGACTCCAGCATTCTATCCACTGAGGCACCTAGCTGCTCAATCTAGAAAACTGATCAGACCTGGATGTGGCTCTTTTTTAACAGTGATGTGATTCAGGTCAGTTCCAATGGTCTTGTGATAGAGAGAGTTATCTGCCCTAAGAGAGAGATAGAACTGTGGGGACTTAGTGTGGATCACAACATAGTATTTTCACTTTTTTGTTTTTGTTTGCTTGTTTTTGTTTTCTTTCTCATTTTTTTCCCTTTTTGATCTGATTTTTCTTAGGTAGCAAGATAATTGTGGAATTATGTATAGAAGAATTGCACATGCTTAACCTAAATTGGATTACTTGCTGAGAGAGGTGGGGGGGGGGGGGAAGGAGGGAGAAAAACATTTGGAACACAAGGTTTTGCAAGGGTGAATATTGAAAGCTATATATTTTGAAAATAAAAAGCTTTTTTTAAAAAGAGCTACTATAAACATTTTTGCACATAAAAAAAAAACAACCAAAAAACTTAGACCAAATTCTGAGTAGGAAATACAAGAAAAAATCATTATTAGTCATTTCCCAGGACCAATTAATTGACATAAGGAGACAGAAAGGTTTGCAGACTTTAGGGATAGAATCTGTTCTGGAGATCAAATAGGGAACTTTTCAGAGCAGAAAGAGGCTGTATAGTTAGGCACAAAAAGGTCCCATATCCAGCACCAAGAGCCCTAAACCTATGCAGGATATGGAAACAGCTGCCAACTGGCAGCTCTAGGATGAGGAACAAATGTAATGAAAACCATATTTCTACAATTTATTATTTGTATGGGTCAAAGTTTCTCTAACATTCATAGGATGAGGATCTACAATTCTCTCAGGTTCTCCAGGATTCCTCTTCTGCAGGTGACAGCTTGGCATTCTTGACTCTATCTGGGAGTTTTCTGGGCATTACATTCTTCCTTCAAATATCCCACTGATGTTTTAAAATCTTTAAAATCTGTCTATCTATCTATCTATCTATCTATCTATCTATCTATCTATCTATCTATCTATTTATCATATCTCTCTATTTTTTATATTGGTATTCTTGACTACCTTAAAGTTCTCTGAAGATTATATTCTTCTTTCAAATATCCCACTGATCATTTTTAATCTATCTATGTATCTATGTATGATCTCTCTATTTTTTATCTTTGTATTTTTTTTTTTTTTTGCTGAGGCAATTGGGGTTAAGTGACTTGCCCAGGGTCACATAGCCAGGAAATGTTAAGTGTCTGAGACCAGATTTGAATTCAGGGCTTCCTGACTTCAGGGCTGGTTCTCTATCCACTGCGCCACCTAGCTGCCCCTATTTTGGCATTCTTGAGTTCTCTGGAGATTATATTTTTCTTTAAAATATCCCATTGACCTTTTAAAATCTATCTATCTATCTTTTATCTATTATATATAATACATGGTTCAGGGACAATATGACTTCAGGGTGTCTTAGTTCTGGGATTCTTCAATTTTTCAGCCTCAGCTCTCTGGTCATGAATCAATTCCCAGCTCTGCTTTGGGTAAACTTTTACTTTAAACTTCAGTTAAGGAGTGGATAACTGACTAACTTAGCCCTTCATGCCTCATACAAATAGTGAAATATTAATGCCCAAACTGCACAATGGGATTCTTATGAGTTGAAAGGGAAAGTTCCTTCCTCCTACTCTGGTATTTTGTTCCTAAGCTTAGTGACAGAAAGAGCCCAGAATTTATTGGTGGGTTCCACTGCTTCTTTTTTACCCCATGACTGACAATAATTGGAGTATGAGATTCCTCCTCACTTTCAGTGACCACAGACACCACTGCTAGACCAGAAGGGAGAGACCAGTCACATCTTGAAGTCTGGCCAAGGGACTTTCCAATGACCCAGATACCCTTTCTCTAGCTCTTTCCATTATCATTTGAAACCATGCTTCCCCACCCAAGGGGAGACTCTTACTCTATAACCTGGATACCATTTCCTTTTCAGAATTCAAGAATCCTTTTTTTTTCCCCCTAGGCTTCCCACTTCATTTCTCCTCACAGAAAATCATCTTGGCTAATGCAGGCAGACCTGCTGCTGGGATCTTCTTCATGTCTCTGCATTCTGGAGACAAGTGATGCTGCCTCTTGCTCATTTCCCATTGGTTAAAAAACACTTTTAAGGGGAAAAAAAGAATACATTTAAATGTAGCCAGGAAATCGCCACTTTAGAGCTGAAATCTTAAAATGTACTTTATCTAACTCCCAATAAAAAACAAAAACAAATATCACTAGCAATGGTCAAAGATCATATTGCCAGTTCTTTCATTACCAGAGGTTATAGTTCAGCTGGACCAAGTGACATGAATAATCAAAGCAAAATACTTTGCTTTCATACTATGGCCTTCCTTATCTCTCTCCCCCCCTTCAAAAAAAATTTACAGATGTGCTCCATGAGATCTTACCAAAATGGAAAGGGATCAAAGTCAGTCCTATTGATAAACTGGGTCTGCTCTCCCTTGATCAGGGTCTGCCCTCCCTTGATCACTAGAGCTTTTCAGCAGAAGGATGCCTAAAGGTGATGGCTTGTTTTGGCCATAGCAACTGATGAAACAGGTGTGGACATGGTGTTCTGCATTGTGGCAGGATCATATCATAATAATGAAATCATAGACCTTTTGAAAAATAAAAATAAATAATCAGGAAGTCTAGGCTTTAGGGGAAATTCTTCCTTAAAGTATGATATGATTTCTGGCCTTGAGGACAAGATCCTCTATTCAGTCTCTGTTTCCCCCTCCACAGCTTAGCATTTAGATACTTTCAGTCCTGCTGCCATCACGCAAGAGTAATGTTTGGAGTCAGATTCAAATCCTAGCCATTGTCACTTGCTACCTGTGTAACCCAGGCTGTTACTACCTGTATGGACCTGTTTATTTATTTGTAAAATAAAGGGTTTGGACTAGATGATTTCCAAGGTCTTTCTTAGTTCCACATCAATAATCCTGATTCTATGAACACTCATGCCTGAGTATATTTGTCATGCTGCACAAGAAAAATCAGATCAAAAGATAAAAGAAAAAAAATGAGGAAAAAACCTAGCAAACAAAAAACAATAAACAAGTGAGAATATTATGCTTTGATCTACATTCAGTCTCCATAGTTCTCTCTCTGGATATGGATGACTCTTCCCTTCACACATCTATTGGAATTGCCTTGAATCACCTCATTGTTGAAAAGAACCAAGTCCATCACTGTTGATCATCACTGTTGCTGTACAATGTTTCTCTTGGTTCTACTCACTTCATTTAGCATCAGTTCATGCAAATCTTTCCAGACTTTTCTGAAATTAGCCTGTTCATCATTTCTTATAAAACAATTGCAAGGAAAAAGTGAGGATAGGTAGAGTGGGTTTTGCTCAAATTATAGTTGACTCATAATGCATGAAAGTAGAATTTGCACTGAATACTATTGGTAATGGGGAGCCATTATAAGTTCTTGAACATGGTAGTTACAAAATGTGTTATTTAAGGGGAGTTTGGCAGATAAGTGAACAAGATGAGTAAGGCAGTAAGGACATTATTGTAGCAGCTCAGACATGAGTATTCATAGACCTGGCCCTGGCCCCATCTCTGGTCCCAGTCCCAGTGTCAGTGAGGCAAGACCTCTGAATTGGTAGTGGTGCTGCTGTCTTCTGGATCTCTTGGCCCAGAGATACCAAAGACAACTTGAAAAATTAGCAGAGAGGGTCTGTGGCAATGGGATGGGAGTCCAGAGTACAGTCCCAGTGCAGGCAGTGTCAGCAGAGTCTCTACCCAAGTGTCAGCTAAGCAGGCCTCTTGTTTTAGCACACTAGCTTTTACAGTGGGATGGGGACACTCCTAACAGCTCCAGGACATAAAAGTGTTCTTGTGGTGAGGTTCCTAGAAGCATCTCCGAAAACAATTTGGGACAGTGCACCCTCTACCCTGGAAATAGAACCCTATTCTAACGAAGAGTTAAAAGTCAAGAAATTGGCTGGGGAAATGGGCAAACATTTCTGTTTCTGACCATTGAAAGGAAGATCAAAACACACACTCAGAAGAGTCAAAGGCAAAGCTGCTACATCCAGAAACTCAAAGAAAAATAAAAATTGGGCTCAAGCCATGGAAGAGCTCAAAAGGAATTTTCAAAATCAAATAAGAGAGATAGAAGAAAAGAATCGAGAGTGAGTGGTGCAAAAGGAAATACAGAAAGTCATTGAGGAGAAGGATGCCTTAAAAAGCAAAATTGGTCAATTGGGAAAGGAGGTACAAAAGCTCACTGAGGAAAATAATTCCTTTTTTTGCTGAGACAATTGAGATTAAGTGACTTGCCCAGAGTCACACAGCTAGGGAATGTTAAGTGTCTGAGAGCAGATTTGAACTCAGGTCCTCCTGACTTCAGGGCTTGTGCTCTATTCACTGCACCACCTAGCTGCCCCAGGAAATAATTCCTCAAAAATTAGAATTGAGCGAATGGAAACTAATGATTTTTATGAGAAATCAAGATACAATAAAACAAAACCAAAAAAAAAAAAAGAGAAAAATATGAAATATCTCACTGGAAAACAACTAACTTGGAAAATAGATCCAGGAAAGATAATTTAAAAATTACCTGAAAATCATGATTAAAAAAAAAAAGAGCCTGGATATCATCTTCCAAGAAATTATTACGGTAAACTATCCTGATATTCTAGAACCAGAGAGTAAAATAGAAATAGAAAGAATCTACCAATTACCTCTTGAAAGAGATCCCAAAATGAAAACTCCCAGGAATATTATAGCCAAATTCCAAAACTCCCAGATAAAAGAGAAAATATCATAAACATCCAGAAAGAAACAATTCTATTATGGTGGAGCCACAGTCAGGATAAAACACAAGGTTTAGCAGCTACTGCATTAAAAGACCGGAGAGTTTGGAATATGATATTCTGGAGAGCAGTGGAACTAGGATTACAACCAAGAATTACCTACTCAGCAAAGATTAGTATAATTCTTTCGGAGGAAAAGGTGGATATTCAATGAAATAGGGGATTTTCAAACATTCATGAAGAAAAGTCCAGAGCTGAATGGAAATTTTGATTTTCAAATACAGGACTCAGGAGAAGCTCAAGGAGGTATTCAGATAAGTGATATCTTAAGTGACTTAATTAGGTTTATCTATTTACATTTCTACATGGGAGGATGTTACTTGTAATTTATTAGAACATTCTCATTATCATAGTAATTTAAAGGAATATATATATATAGACAGAGGGCACAGGTATGAGTTGAATATGAAGGAATAATATCTAAAATAAGTGATGAAATTAAGGGGTGAGAGACAAATGTACTGAGAGAAAGGGAAAAGTGGAATGGCTTTAATTATCTTCTATAAAAAAGAAGGGGAAAAAGCTTGTACAGTGGAGGGGAGGAGGGGGAGGAAAGTAGGAGTGAGTGAACTTTATTCTCATCAGAATTGACTCAAAGAGGAAAATGACATACTCAGTATTGGTATAGAAATCTATCTTACCCTGCAGGAAAATAGAAAAGCAATGGAGAAGGGTGATAAAAGAGAGGGTATACATCTGCATCCAGAAAAAGGACATAGGGACTAAATGTGGATCACAACATCGTATTTTTACCTTTTGTGTTGTTGTTTACTTGCTTATTTTTCTTTCTCATTTTTTCCCTTTTTGATTTGATTTTTCTTTCTTTTTTTTAAACTTTTTTTAAAGCTTATTTGCAAAAAATATGCATGGGTAATTTTTTAACATTGACCCTTGCAAAGTCTTCTGTTCCAATTTTGTCCCTGATTCCCCCCATCCCCTCCTCTAGATGGCAGGTAGTCCAATACATGTTAACTATGTTAAAATATATGACAAATTCTATATATGTATACCTATTCATACTGTTATCTTGCTTTTAAAAAGGGGGGGAGGAAAACGATTTATATATACAAAAATATTTGTAGTGGCTCTCTTCTCAGGGCAAAGAATTGGAAATTGAGTGGATGTGCATCAATTGGGGAATGGTTGAATAAACTGTGGAATATTGTTTTCCTATGGGAAGTGATGAGCAGAATGCTGTTGGGAAAAAAAAAAACAAAAAAAACCCTGGAAAATCTTCCATGGACTCAAGCAAAGTAAAATGTACTGTTTACAGATAGTGATATTCTGGGATGACCAGCTGTTATTCTCAGCAGTACAATTATCCACAACTACTTTGGAGTTATGATGAAAAATCCTGTCTATACTCAGAGAAGAAGCTATGTCTGAATACAGATTGAATTATACTCTCTCTCTCTTCAACTTCATTTTTCTTGAGAATTTTTTTTATTAGGTGGGAGATCTATATTTTCTTTTACAATACAACTTTTATGAAAATGTTATGCATTACTTCACATGTAGTTTTTTTTTTTTTTTTGCTGAGGCAATTGAGGTTAAGTGACTTGCCCAGGGTCACACAGCTAGGAAGTGTTAAGTGTCTGAGACCAGATTTTAACTCAGGTCCTCCTGACTTCAGGGCTGCTGCTCTATCCACTGTGCCACCTAGCTGACCCTTTCACGTGTAGTTTTAAAAAATAATTGTTTTGTTTTTTTCTGGTTGTACATGTATATTAACTTTTTAAATGCACATTTCTTTATGAATCATGTTGGGAGAGAAAAATCAGAACAAAAGGGAAAAAAAAAGCAGGAAAAAAATGAACATAGCACGTGTTGATTTACATTCAATTTCCATAGTTCTTTTTCTGGATGGAGATGGCATTTTCTATCCAGATTTTATTGGGTTTGCCTTGGATCACTGAACAACTGAGAAGAACCAAATCTTACAGAGATGATCATCACACAGTCTTGCTGTTACTGTGTACAATGTATTCCTGGTTCTGCTTGTTTCCCTTAGCATCTTTCTAGGCCTTTCTAAAATCAGCTTGTTCATTATTTATAGAACAATAATATTCCAGTACCTTCATGTGCCACAACTTGTTCAGCCATTCCCCAATTGATGAGCATCTACTCATTTTTCAATGATCTGCTACAAACATTTTTTGTATGTCACATGTGTTTTCTTAATGGACTTTGGGAGTGGAACTGAGGGAGAGAATCTGGAACTCAAAAGCTTTTTTTTTTTTTTTTTTGTGAGGCAATTGGAATTTGGTGGCTTGCCCAGCGTCACACAGCTGGGAATTGTTGAGTGTCTGAGTGTCTGAGACTGGATTTGGGCTCAGGTCCTCCTGACCTCAGGGATGGTGCTCCGTCTGCTGTTCCATCTAACTGCCCCAAACTCAAAGTATTTTTTTTAATGAAAAATTGTTTTGAATGTAACTGGGTAAAATATTAAATGAAGAAACAAGATTTTTAAAAAAGGAATGAAGAGCAGACAGATTTCAGAAAAACATGGACTTACATTAACTGATGCAGAATGAAATGAGTAGAATTAGGAGAGTATTTTAAATAGTAACAACAAAGTTGTTTGATGATCAACAATGATAGATTTAACTCTTCTCAGCAAAACACTGAGCCAAGACAATTTTAAAAACCTTATGATGGAAAATGCCAACCACATGCAGAGAAAGGACCATGGAGACTGAATACAGCTCAAAGCATGCTATTTTCACTTTTTAAAAAATCTGATTTCATTTTCTCATGCTTTTTCCATTTTTTTCTGATTCTTTTTTCACATGATGACTAATATGGAACTATGTTTAATATAATTGTCTATGTATAAACCATATCAGATTACTTGCTGTCTGAGTGAGTGAGGAGAAAAGGGAAGTAGGGAGGAAAATTTGGAATTCAAAATCCTCAAAAATAAATGTTTAATACTATCTTTTTACATGTAATTGGAAAAAAATAAAATACTATTGTTAGAAAAAAAGGCAGTGAGGCTTTTATCAGAAACACTGGATGTAAAAAAAAAATTCCCATCTTTCTGTTTTCCTTTTAATCTTGGCTGCATTAGTTTTGTTTGTACAAAACTATTTTAACTTAATGTAATCAAAATTATCCATTTTGCATTTCATAATATTCTCTAGTTCTTCTTAGATCATATTTCTTTTTCCTTTCCTACAGATCTGAGAGGTAAACTATTCCTTGTTCTCCTAATTTGCTCATAATGTCACCCTTTATGTCTAACTCATGAACCCATTTCCACCTTATCTTGATGTAGGGTGTTAGATGTTGGTCAATGCCTTGTTTCTGCTACACTATTTTGCAGTTTTCCCAAGAATTTTTGTTAAATAGTGAGTTTTTAATCCCAGAAGATAGCCTTTGGGTTTATCAAACACTGGACCTCTATAGTCATTGACTATTATATCTTAGGAACCTAACCTATTCTACTGTTATATTACTTTATTTCTTAGCCAATACCAAATGGTTGTGATGATTGCCACTTTGTAATATAGTTTTAGGTCTGGTACACCTAGCTACTTTCCTTTGCATTTTTTTTTCATTAATTCCCTTGAAATCCTTGACTTTTTGTTCTTCCAGATGAATTTTGTTATTTTTTTTCAGACTTTATGTAATAATTTAAAATGACAGTTTGATTCATCTGGCACTGAATAAGTAAATTAATTTAGGTAGAATTGTCATTTTTACTATATTAGTTCAGCCTACCAATGAGAACTTGATAGTTTTCCAATTGTTTAGATCTAATTATACTTGTGTGAAAAGTGTTTTGTAATTGGGTTCATGGAGTTCCTGGCTTTGTCTTGACAAATAGATTCCCAAATATTTTATTTTGTCTACCATTATTTTAAATAGAATTTCTCTATCTTTTGCTGCTGGATTTTGTTGGTAACATATAGATATATTGATGATTTATATGGGTTTATTTTATATCTTGCAACTTTGCTAAAATTATTAATTGTTTCTAGTAGTTTGTTTTTTGTTTGCTTGTTTTTGCTTTTTTGCTGAGGCAGTTGAGGTTAAGTGACTTGCCCAGGGGTCACACAGCTAGGGAATATTAAGTGTCTGAGACCAAATTTGAACTCAGGTTGTGCTGACTTCAGGACTGGTGCTCTATCCATTGCGCCACCTAGCTGCCCTCTAGTAGTTTTTAGATGATTTTCTAGTACTCTGTAAGTATGCCATCCTCTCATCTGGAAAAAGTGATAATTTTGTTTCCTCATTATCTATTTTAATTCTTTCAATTTCTTTTTCTTCTCATTGCTAGAGCGAACATTCCTAGTACAATATTGAATAGTAGTGGTGATACTTGGCAACCTTGTTTTACCTCTGAACAGATTTTTTTTTTCCCTGAGGCAATTGGGATTAAGTGACTTGTCCAGGTTCATACAGCTAGGAAGTGTTAAGTGTCTAAGGCCAGATTTGAACTCAGGTCCTTCTGACTTCAGGGCTGATGCTCTATCCACTGGGCCACCTAGCTGTTCCTATTAGTTTTTAATATAGATATATATATATATAT
>JAJPUD010006482.1:7644-23040 GCA_023553655.1 Myrmecobius fasciatus
TTGCAAATGATGATACAGGATAATGACTGCCTGGAGAGCACCAGTCAACAATGAAGAATGAGCTAGAACTCAATGAGTCTGAACCCTAGAATCACAGCATTGGCAGGTTCCACAACTACCAACCAGTTCTGACTAACTCAACAAGGATAGCCCTTGAAGTATGATCAGCATCCCTCATAAGTGAGATCTAGCCTCCTCTTGAAGACCTCCAGTGATGGGGAGCTCACCACCTCTGGAGCTAGTCCATCACCACTTTAGGAAAGTCTTCATTGCCAGGAAGATTTTTTTTTCTGATATCAGGCCTAAATTTTCTACTTTGCAGTTTTCCCAATCACTTCTAGTTATGCCCTCAGGGACCAAGTAAAACAAGGCTAATCCCTCTTCCATATGACAGCCCTTCAAATTCTTGAACACAGCTATTATTTCCTACCTACATCTCTTCTCTGGGCTAAAAATAAGTTGGGGAGATGGGATGCACAGTGAGACAGAAAAAGTGGGAGTAGGAATCCGCTTACAAATAAAAGATCCTGTCCTCGACAAAGGAACAGCCACCACTTCTAGTGCACATCAGGGGTACAGCAGGGTAAGCCATGGGTAACATGGGGCAGGGAAAATAGTAATGAGCTGGAAAGTAAGATTCTTGGATTCCATCATTCCATGACCTATCATTCAAGGGGCACATCTTCTTAGGCATACAAGACCTAAGTTGTAGAAGGCTAAATTTCTTTTCCAAGCTAGAATAATGGCCTTTAAAATGAATGAATGAATAGAAAAGCATCCATTGAATGATTATTATGTGCTACACATCGTGCTGTCTGGTGATAGAAAGAGAAAAAGCAAATCAGTAATTGCTCTTAAGAAACTTACAGTCTAACAAGGAAACTATGCATATGGGCGGGGGGAAGGAGGGGGGGCTGGTGGCCACAGAGAAATCAAATTTAGAAAAGTTACTGAGATAATCTGTGGAGCCACAAATGACTGACCTTTCCAGTAATGTTGGTATTGATGTGATTACTATGTCCAGAGTTAAAAGAGAAAAGGGTATGGGGAGGGGCAACCAATGTACCTCCCAGCAGTGTGGCATGAAAATGGCTGTAGAACAGTGTTCTGGGGTTTCAGACAAGATCAAATATGGAGAAGATTCATCAGTTAGGAGCCCAGAACACCAAGGTGGGAGCAAGTCAGAGATTAAAACCAAATGGGTCTTTCATTAAAACCAAATGGGTCTTTCTTTACTCGAACCTGGTTCTTCCTTCCATCAGTTGTGGATCGATTCCTTCTTACCTAATGATGGTATGTATTGTTGTTTAGTCACATCCAACCCTTTGTGACCCCATTTTAGGCTTTCTTGACAAAGCTATTGAGTGGTTTTCCATTTCCTTAAAATGGAAAGTTCATTTGACAGCTGAGGAAACTGAAACAAATACTTAGGGTCACCTAAATCTGAGGTCAGATTTCCTGACTCTAGGCATAATACTCTATCCACTGCACTACCTAGCCACTCCTATGTATCCTAGCACATAGTAAGCATTTAGTAAATATATAGTGTGATTAACCTGAAATACCCCCAATAGATCAATGATATCATGGGTGTGAACATTCCCTCCAATGATGCAGATTGCAACCCATCCAGATCTACCTATCCTGTGCAACTCTGTCTTCTCCTAAGTAGAAGCTTCCCTTACTTTCTCTTAACCTCCTAAGGCTAGCAATGGACTGTTGTGAATGGTTATCCTTCATTCATAACAGATGAACACCCCATCTTTTTCAATCATATGTCTTTGTACTTTATCATTCATGTTGTCTCCCTCATCAGACTGTAAACTCCTAGTGCACAGGGACAGTGTTTTTGGTCTTTCTTTGTATCCCCAGCATTTGGCATAGTTCCCAGCACATAGCAGGCACTTAAATAAAGGTTGACATTGCTGTTGATGATATTTCATTTTAACACAATAGTTGCCCAATAAATTATTGTTCAATTGAATGAATTGTTCAAATGAAATTGAATTGAATGTATTTGAAAGATCAGTAGAACTGTATTGAATTGATTCTATATCTAGCACCCTGTCCACTATGCCACACTCTCTCTCACATTAAATCAGCAACAATTTCCAACTAGAAGCCGTAAAAGTTTTGCCTGCTATGGTTATATAACCACAGTTTGCTCTGGCCATTTAAAATATAATAATGATGACAATGACAAAGATTATTGTTTTTATCTTCCTATATCTCCAGGCTGTATCAGTGTGGGACAAGGGAGGGGGAAGAAGAGACAGGAGAAAAACAGAAATAGAAGGAAGAGGGGAGGGAAAGAGAAAAAAATGAGAGAGAGAGAGATGCATATTTTAAAAATATATTTGTGATATTGTGTAAAGCACTGGGGCTCATTAGCAGAGCTCCCAGCCTAGGGCTGAACCAATCTCCCCATCTTGAGGGCAGATGAGCTTAGTTTTTCCCTTGTTCACTCAGGAGTAGACCAGAAAACAAGCTGTTTCTGAAGTTTGCTCCAATATTTCAGCATTAGCCAGCCAGGGCGTTCCTTGGCTGGGAGTAATTACTGTCTTTCCGGCTGCTTGACTCCCCCCGAGGTTCTGCACCAGATTTTGCAAAAAGTAAGAGCCTTGGAAACTCCTCCTAATTTGCTTGTAAAGAGAGTCTAATAAAGAGGACAAATCACCCCGCAGTGGCAATTACCCGACTGGAGAATATGACAAAACAGATCTGGGAAGGACTGAAGAAAACACTGGAGGACTGGGGTGGGTGGACACTAGCCTGGGCAAGGGAGAGGAGTGACTGCAGCCTGCTCTTCTCCTCTTCCCCTTCCCCCTCCTTCCTGCCCTAGCCCCATCCATTACTTCAGCACCTCGGCCAGATACCTCTCTCAGTAAAGGTTCTCAGAAAAATCATAAGATCTTTCTAGAATTGGAAGTCATAAGTCCAATATCTTCATTTAATTAATGAAGAAACAAGGAACTGGAGAGGTCAAATTATTTACTCAAAGTTATTCCAGGTACTAAGAGACTTAGAATTTGAACCCAGGCCCTTAGAATCAAATCTAGCAGTGTTCATCTCAAAGCACCTTAAAATCACAAAACTAGAGCTGGAAGGGAGCTTAACGCCATCTATTCCACTCCCCACTTCAATTTTATAAATGAGGAAAATGAGACACAGAATCAGAGGCCCTAGGCAGTAAGCACCAGAGTAGGATTTGAACTCAGATACTTTGATTATTGAGCCAAGACTTCCCAGTTCATCTCACTGCCTCTAACAAAGGACATTCCAGAAGCAGGACTCATCCTCTATCTGGCTAAATAATCACAGTCAATATTCAATAAACATTTATTAAACATTAAACATTAAACACTGGGGATATAAATACAAAAAAGGCGACCTCTGCTCTCAAGTCACCATTGTCATAACAGCTAATTTTTACATGGTGTCTTAACATTTGTAACTTAAACCATTTGATAACATATCCACTGCTCCTTTCACTGCACCAGATTGCCATTTAATCCTCATTTTACAGTTGAGGAAACTGAGGACTTAGAGAGAAGTGACTTGTGCAAAGTCACAAAGAGTAAGTAAACTGCTTGAGACAAGTACTAAGGTCAGCTGGGTCCTGTGGCTGAAAACCAGGCTTCTTCCTACAGATGGGAAATGGGAGACTTTGCTAATGATCGATCAATTGAAAGAACTAGGTATATTTATAATCTGGAGAAGAGAGGAGAAAACTTTGGAGAGCTATGAGAGCTGTCTTCTAGGATTTCAAGGGTTGTCACACAAAAGATAGATTTAAACATGTTCTGTTGGCCCTAGAGGGCTAAGTTGAAAAGAGGAAAATTTGAATTTTATGTAAGAAAAAGGTTTGTTTGATCGGTTTAAAAAAACATTGTTTGTTGTTCTGTCATTTCTCTGTCATGTATAACTCTTTGGCCCTATTTGACTCTTGGCAGAAATATTGGGGTGGTTTGCCATTTTCTTCTCCAGTTCATTTGACAGATGAGGAAACTGAGGCAAACAGAGTTTAGTGACCTTCCCAGGGTCACACAGCCAGTATCTAAGGCCAGATTCAAACTTAGGAAGATGAGTCTTCCTGTCTCCAGTGCTGGCATTCTATCCTTGTCCCCACCTAAGTGCCATCTCCCTTTAATCTGAGCTTTCCAAAAGTGGAGCAAGCTGCCTCAAGAAATAATAATATCAAATGAGATAAATATTTGTGAAATTGCTTACTTAGCACAGTGCCTGGCACCTAATCAATGTTTGTTCTCTTCACCTGCACCCCAGTGGGCTCTTCCTCACCGTAGAGGTTCAAGGAAAGGTTGGCAGAGGCTGTCTGCTTGGCAGAGATGTTATAAAGGCATTCCTACTCAAGGCCAGATGGTCTCTAGGGTCCTTTCCAGGTCTTACTCCAAGATCCTAAATGGGAAAAAAGTGATTTCTTATGTCTGGAAAGTAGCAGATTCTAGTGACATAAAGAATTAAGGACTCAACTTGAAGTCAAACACATCTCAATTCCAATCCCACCATTGATAAGCTGTGTGACAATGGCCGAGTCACTGGTCCTATTTGAGTCTCAATTTCCTTTCTATCAAATGAAAATAGCTTCTGAGTTCCCTTCTAGCTTTAGAAATATTGGCTTATGAATGTTAAAATGTTTGTTGCCTTCCTCTTCTTCTCTCCCTTAGTAGGTTTCTCCTCACTGTAGACATTCGAGCAAAGATTGACAGATCTTTAATTTGAGATCGTTAGATTAAATGGACATACAATCCTATAAATCTTTCTGAGCCTCAGTTTCCTCATTTATGAAATGGAGATAACAATAGCTCCAAGGTATACTTACCTCCAAAGATTATCTGTTAAGATATTTTTAATAATGCCTGTGAAGTACTTTGTAAACCTTAAAGAGCTTTGTAAATGTGATCCATCATTATTATAATCAGGTTTCTGCCACATGGAGACTGGCTAGTGGTTCTAACTCTGAGATGAAAGGGAGGAAGAAAGTCTCAGCTCTGCCAACCCCAGGAAATGCCATCCCTTTCCAGGTAGGGAACAACTGCACCTGGGGATTTTTCCTCTCAGGATTCTGCATTCAGAGATTGCTGTGGCCAAGCCAAAAAAACTAGCTTGGACTTTTTCATCTGATGTTCAAAATAAACCAGAAAAGGAAATTGACCAAAGGAAGAAAGTGAATTTTTAAAAATTCAGCCTTATAACTTTCTGTCCGCTATCAGAATTATCTGCTGTAGCAACTCGGTCACAGGGTAATCCATAAATAAAATCTTTGATCTCTGATCCCCAGGTTAAGGGAATGAAAGTTCTTATTCAGGTATTGGGATTGATCTTTGGAGACAGGGTCACCCCAACCAATTAAGACACCATCTCCCTGTGTATACCCCATCTGAGGCATTGGAGGAAGAGGGAGGAAAGTCAGGTTTGGGATTCTACCATCTCACACAAGAGATAACAGATTTCTCTGGAGATCAAGAGAAAACAGAAAGATCCTTGGTATAGAAGGCAGAAGCAGTGGGTTTGGGTGCTAGCTTGTTCTTATATATCTACAAACATTTTAGTAAATATTGATTAAGCATCTACTATGTGCCTTGATTAAAAATATATACATATATATATATATATTTCCTGTCCTCAAGGAACTTACAACCTAATGAAGATATGTAGGGGAAACAAGACAGGAAGTCATAGTGATTCAGTTATCTTGAATTTCCTTTATCAATCAACCAGAGCAATGCCTTAGAATCCTATTCGTGTTCCTACTCCTTAGAGAAATAATGGAAGGAAGAGAGAAGAGAAAGGAATCATGGATTTTAGTCAGGATTAAAGGACTTCCCGCTGTGGAGAGGTCCTCCACTAGTGTAAATTAGTAACTTCTAGTCTTAAAGAGATGCCCAGAGGACTGAGAAGGTAAGTGAAGGAAAATTGCCTTCTAAGTAAAGGAAATCAGGGAAAACAGAGGTATAGAGCTGGAAAGTATCTCAGAGACTAGCTAGTCTAACTTGTTCACACAACCACCACCTGTCAAAGGCAAGACTTGAACCCAGGTCCTCCTGATTCAGAACCTAACACTATCCATTATACCACCCTGCCTGTCAAAGAAAGAATAATACCCAACAATTGGCAGCTGGGTGACTCAGTGGATAGAGCACTGGATCTGAAGTCATGAAAACCTGAGTCAAATCTGACCTCAGATACTTATACCAGCTATATAACCCTGGGCAATTCACTTAACCTCAGTTTTTCTTAATACACAAGAGAAGGAAATGACAAGCCACTCGTATATTTGCCAAGAAAACCCTATAGATAGCATTGGTATGCTATGGTCTGTGGGATCATGAAGAGTTGGACATGACTGAAAAATTCAACAATACTTGTGTAATTTCTTTCAGTTGACAAAATACTTTCTTCATCCCTACATGCCCTGAAAGGGGATGCAAGTATTATTTTTGTTGTTGTTGTTGTTGTTGTTGCTGAGGCAATTGGGGTGAAGTGACTTACCCAGGGTCATACAGCTAGGAAATGTTAAGTGACTGAGACCAGATTTGAACTCAGGTCCTCCTGACCTCAAGGCTGGTGCTCTAATCCATTGCGCCATCTAGCTGCCCCTCAAGCAAATATTATTATTCCCATTTTATAGATAAGGAAATTGAGTCTTTAGGGAAGTGACTTGGCCCAGTTCACATAGGTACAAAAAGGAAGAGCCAGGTATTTGAGTTGGGGTCTTCTGACTCCCTTATCAGCATTCTTTTCCACTAAAATATAAGGTCCTTCTTGGGCATGACTGTACAGCCAAGCAGCCCTGACATTCAGGACCTCAAGTTTAAATGGAACCACTACTTATCATAAGATTTGACTAAATCAATGATAGTTGAAAAACACTCTTAAAATCTTCTATATATCTCCAAAATACTACAGGGAAACCATGCATTTCACATTCACCCACTAAACTAGAAAGAGGCCCCCATACTTCTGAACATCAGTTTTTTGATTTGGTGATGGATTATTACCCACTTTGGTCTGCCTAGGAAAAGGCAAAGGGCAATGGAAAGGAATAGAGATTCAGAGTCGGGAAGATAGCTCTTCGAGACTGGCTTCTTAAACTTTTTCCACTCACGACTCCTTTTCATCCAAGAAATTTTTACATGACTCTGAGGATATAGGTATATAAAATATATGTACAAATCAAACATTTACTGATAACAAACCATAAAGAAATTTATTTTAAAATGATTCTTTGGTATATATAATTTTACCATTTATTAAAGACAATTTAATAAACTGGATGTACTTGTTTATTTTTACATAAAGAATTAAATCTTGGTGGAATAGTTGATACCTTTTATTGTTGCCAATTTTTTTGTGATGCCCACATTCAGTTATGTGAGCATATATGTGGTCATGACCCACGGTTTAAGAAGCTTCTTAAAGCTTCTAGACCATATCCTTAACCTGGAAGGGGTCTTCCAGATCAACTTGGATAATCCCCTCATTTTATTTGGAAAGAATTTAAGGCCCAGAAAAGGAAAATGACTTGTTCCAAGTCCCACAGTGAGTAACAAAGGCTGAAGGTGAGAAATGCTGTTCAGACAATATCTGCCTATGGTAGTAATAACTATGGGATTATGTGTTATAGTGGTTAAGTATACTGAACTTAAAATAAAACCTAGATTCTTCAAATACTTACCAGTTACTAACTGAGCAAGTTCCTTAATCTCTAAGACTCAGTTTTCTTGTCTGTAAAATTAGGGAATTCATAGTTATTATGTTTCAGAAAAACTGATCATTATCATTACCATAACAACTAGCATTTATAGATCTCTTTAAGGTCCATGAAGTGCTTTACAAATATTATTTCACTTTATCTTCACAATCTTGAGAGGTACACACCATTACTAAATCATTTTACAGATGAGGAAACTGAGATAGACAGAGGTTAAGTGACATGGTCACACAGCTAATAAGAGTGTAGGGCCAGATTTGAACTAGGAACTTGCTATTCCTACTTCATTATATGCAGTCTTCCATTTCCATATCTTTGCATGAGCAAAGATCCCCCAAGACTAAAAGGTACTACTCCCTTCTTACCTCTTCCTCCCAGAATCCTTAGTTTCCTTCACAGCTCAATTCAAGAGCTATCTTCTAAATGAGGTCTTTTCTGATCCCTCCCAGTCACTAATCCAATTATATAAGTAGTTGTTTTCCTAATAGAATGTAAGCTTCTTGGGAGCAGGGAATGTTTCTTTTTTGCTTTCATATCCCAGTGCCATCAACAAGCATCTATTAAGTGATTACTATGTACCAGACACTGTGCTGAGTGCTGCAGATACAAAAATGAAAAAGACAGTCCCTGTCCTTAGGGAGTTTACATTCTAAAAGGACCTTGAATATATTGAATATATCAATGATTGACTGATAAGTATATCACAGATTTGTGGTTTGGATCAGAGAAGATCATATCTATGAAGTGAGTCACAAACTTTTAAGAGAGAAATAGGACCTTTCTTTGTTTATGTCACTGTGGGAAAAAATAAAGAAACTGAGAGAAAGACTCCTATGTTAAACTTCCCCATTGACCCAGAATTCTGGTTAGGACAAAGTTCCAAGTTATTCTTCATTTGCTTTGGGGTTTTTTTTAAACTATCTAGAATAAAGAAGAGATTCTTAGTGGAGATAACCTGATCCTGATTCAGTGGCTCAGATGGCAAGAACTAAAACGAGATATGCTCCTGAGATGGAGTCACACTACGCCTGCTACCACACCCTGCCAAGATGGTTAGCATGGGCTGCCTTACTAGAGACCTGGCATCCTTCCTCACTCCAAGGGCATATACTTGTGTGTCTTTCAAGGATGGGGGCAGAAGGAGCATTGCAAAGCCCTGGCCCTGATTTAAAAGTTAAACAGACTAGAAGATAGGAAGAGAGAGACAGAGACAGTCGCCAGAGAGAGAATAGCTAGCATTTATATAGCAAAGGTCTGCAAAGCACTTTACATGTCTAATTTCCTTTAATTCTCATAAGAACCCTATGAGGTGAGTGGTATTATTATCTCCATTTTATAGATAAGGAAACTAAAGCTGAAAGATTAAGAGGTAAAGTGACTTACCAGGCCTATACAGCTAATAGGTACCTGAGGGAAGATTTGAACTCAGACCTTCTGGACTACCAATTATCATTCTACTATTAATAGATTAGATTAAATAGATAGACAGATCAATAATAGAAATAGAGATGAGTGCAGAGATTGGAAGAAATATAGATCAACAGATAGATGATACAGATAGATGATAGTTGGATACATAGATGGAGAAAGAGGTAGGTAAATAGATAAGTAGATAATAGATGAATAGATGATGATATATAAAATAGATAAGACAAAAGGATAAATAGATCAACAGATAGATAGATAGATAGATAGATAGATAGATAGATAGATAAATAGATAGATAGATAGATAGATAGATAGATAGATAGATAGATAGATAGATAGATAGATAATAGAAATAGAGATAAATGCAGAGATTGGAAGAAATAGATCAGTCAACGGATGTTAGAAATAGATGATAGTTGGACATATAGATAGAGAGGTAGGTAAATAGGTAAGTAGATAGATAATAGATGAATAGGTGGTGATACATAAATTGATAAAACAAATGGATGAATAGATCGACAGATAGATAGATGGATAGATAGATAGATATGTAATAGGGAGAAACTGGAACCATTCCCAATAAGATCAGGTGCAAAAGAAGGTTGCCTGCTATCACCATTACTATTCAATATTGTATTAGAAATGCTAGCTTTGACAATAAGAAGAAAAAGAGATGAAAGGAATTAGAGTAGGTCATGAATAAACCAAATTATTACTCTTTGCAGATGATAAGATGGTATATCTGGAGAACCTTAGAGAATCAACTAAAAAACTATTAGAAATAATCCACAACTTTAGCAAAGTTGCAGGATACAGAATAAATCCACATGAATCATCAGCATTTTTATATATCACTAACAAAATCCAACAGCAAGAGATACAAAGAGAAATTCCATTTAAAATAACTGTCAATAGTATAAAATATTTGGGAATCTATCTGCCAAAGTAAAGTTAGGAACAATATGAGCAAAACTACAAAACACTATCCACACAAATAGTCAGATCTAAACAACTGGAAAACTATCAAGTACTCTTGGATAGGTCAAGAGAATATAATAAAGATGACAATACTACCTAATCTATTTATTTAGTGCTATACGCATCAAACTCCCAAGAAATTATTTTGCTGATCTAGAAAAAAATAACAAAATTCATCTGGAAGAACTAAAGGTCAAGAATTTCAAGGGAATTAATGAAAAAAAAGTAAATGAAGGTGGCCTAGCTGTACCAGATCTAAAACTATATTATAAAGCAGTGATCATCAAAACCACTTGGTACTGGCTAAGAAACAGAGTAGTGGATCAGTAGAATAGGTTAGGTTGACAGGACAAAATAGTCAATGACTGTAATAATCTAGTGTTTGACAAACCCAAAGACCACAGCTTTTGGGATAAAAACTCACTATTTGACAAAAATTATTGGGAAAATTGAAAACTAGTATGGAAGAAACTAGGCATTGACCCACACCTAACACCATATACCAAGATAAGGTCGAAATGGATTCATGATCTAGACATGAAGAATGATATTATAAACAAATTAGAAGAACATAGGATGGTTTACCTCTCAGATCTGTGGAGAAGGAAGGAATTTGTGACCAAAAAAGAACTAGAGCTCATTACTAATCACAAAATAGATAATTTTGACTATATCAAGTTAAAAAGGTTTTGTACAAACAAAACAAATGCAGACAAGATTAGAAGGGAAGCAATAAACTAGGAAAACATTTTTATATTTAAAGGTCCTGATAAAGGCCTCATTTCTAAAATATATAGAGAATTGATTCAAATTTATAAGAATTCAAGCCATTCTCCAATTGATAAATGGTCAAAAGATATGAGCAGACAATTTTCAGATGATGAAATTAAAACTATTTCTAGTCATATAAAAAGGTGCTCCAAATCACTATTGATCAGAGAAATGCAAATTAAGACAACTCAGATACCACTACACACCTGTCAGATTGGCTAAGATGACAGTAAAAGAAAATGATGAATGTTGAAGGGGATGTGGGAAAACTGGAACACTAATACATTGTTGGTGGAACTATGAATAGATCCAACCATTCTGGAGAGCAATCTAGAACTATGCTCAAAGAGTTATCAAACTGTGCATACCCTTTGACCCAGCAGTGTTTTTACTGGGCCTATATCCCAAAGAAATTATAAAGGAGGGAAAGAGACCCACATGTGCAAAAATGTTTGTGGCAGCCCTTTTTGTAGTGGCTAGAAACTGAAAACTGAATGAATGCCCATCAATTGGAGAGTGGCTGAATGAATTATGGTATATGAATGTTATGGAATATTATTGTTCTGTAAGAAACAACCAAGAAGATGATTTCAGAGAGACCTGGAGAGACTTACATGAACTGATGCTAAGTGAAATGAGCAGAACCAGGAGACCATTATACACAGCAACAAGACTATATGATGATCAATTCTGATGGACATGGTTCTCTTCAACAATGATGTGATTCAAACCAGTTCTTATTGTTCAGTGATGAAGATAGTCATATACATCCAAAGAGAGGCCTGTGGGAACTGAGTGTGGACCACAACACAGCATTTTAACGCTTTCTGTGAATGTTTGCTTGCATTTTGTTTTCCTTCTTAGGTTGTTTTTTTTTCTCTTTCTAGATCTGATTTTTCTTGTGCAGCAAGATAATTGTATAAATATGCATACATATATTAGATTTTTCATATATTTTAACATATTTAACATGTATTAGACTACGTGCCATGTAGGGGAGGGTGAGAGGGGAAGGAGGGGAAAATTTTGGAACAAAAAATTTTGCAAAGGTCATTTTAGAAAAATTACTCATATGTTCTGTAAATAAAAAGCTTTAATTTAAAAAAATGAGCTGCAGAAAGAAATAGCAAACCACTTCAGTCTCATTGCCAAGAAAACACCAAATGAGATCACAAAAAGTCAGCTCAACTCAAATGACTCACCAACAACAGCAACTCACTGGATATGTGGGGAGAAGGGAGAAAGGAGAAGGAAAAGTCAGATATGGCCCTGAGATTAAAAATCTGGGGGACAGGAAACATAGTTGGTATCCCCAACATGGCAACTTGGAGAAGGAGAGCTGTGAATGTAACCCAATAGAATGGAAGCTCCTTGAGAGTAAGGGCCATGTCACTTTTTTCCTTGTATCCCCAATTACAGTACAGTTATTGGACATACAACATGTGCTTAATAAATGCTTTATGATTGTGTTATGATTCAAGATAATGACTTATGTTTTGTTGAGTTTAAAATGCCACACAAACATCTAGATGGAAATATCTAATAGGTGGAAATGAAAGACTGGAGCTTAGGAGAGGCAAGAGGCTGCAGATACAGATCTAAGAGTCATTAGTATAGAGATGATCATTGAATCATGAGAGCAAATGAGGTTATCAATAAAAGGACACAGAGAAAAAGAAAAGGATCCATGACTGAGCCTTGGAACACATCCATTATTAGAGGGAGAGACATGGATGATAACCTTACAAAGAAGACAAAGAACTGGTCCAAAAGAGAGCAATGTCATCAACTTGACAAGAGAAAGAAATGGGAAAGAAGGAAACAAGTTTTTTCTTAAGCAACTGTGCTTAGCACTTTACAAATATTATTCTCATGTGATCCTCAAAATACTGGAAGCTGCTATTATTGTCCCCTTTTTACAATTGAGGAAATTGAGGTAAACAGAGGTTAAAATAATTTGCCCAGAATCCTAGAAGTAAGGAAGTCTCTGAGGCTGGATTTGAGCTCAGGTCTTCCTAACAATATCTCAAGTTATATCCATTGTACTACCCAGCTAACCAAAGGAAAAGGGTACCACAGTGTCAAATATTCCTGAAAGGTCAAGATGAGACCAGGGGGGATGCCATTGGATATGGCAATTAAAAGATCACTGGTAACTCTGGAAGAACAGTTATCAGCCAAGTGGTAAGGTCTGAAGCCATATTGCAAGGGGTTGAAAAGTGAGTAGGAGGCAATGAAGTGGAGACAAGGAACGTAGACAGCTTTTTTTCTAGGAGTTTGGCTGTGAAAGGAGAGAGACAGGATGATCATGTCCTATTTTAAGCATCCTTGCTAAATGGGTGCCATGTGTGGCCAGGCCTAGATGGCAAGTACAAAAAGGGGAGAGATCTGACAAACTTCGAAACCCACCCCCCTCTCCTCTTCCCCACCAGTCTCCCTGTATATATGCCCCACTCCAAAAATACACTCTTAGGATGTCTGGTGGTGAGTAAACCAGTTCCAAGCAGGGATAGCAAATAGTAAGGACCTGAGTGGGAACTGACCTACTAACCTGACCCAGACCAAACCCAAGTTGGCCAACAAGTGTCATCCACACAACCACCAAGAACAACATATACAGGAATTAGAATTTATCATCCTACCAATGTCCTTAGGCTCAAGATCCTGGAAGCCCAACCCCTGCCAACTGTACTCTAATCAGAAATGGGTGAATAAGGAGAGGAAGGAATATACACATAGAATATACACATACATACTACATACATACATTTATACATATGTATGTATATATATTGTATATATAAACACATATATGCAAGTGTGTCTACATACATATATATACATATAGCAATAGAGAAAAATGAGAAATAGGTGGATAAGGAGATGAGACACAGAGAGAAAATACATATAGATATATACATATACATAAATTTATACACATGTATGTATATATAAACACACATATATACATATATGAAGAGAAAATTATAAATGGATAGTTTAAAGAGAGAAAGAGATAAATTAGGTAGATAAAATAGATGGGATGCATAGATGGAGGGAAGGAGAAAGGGAAGGGGGAGAGAGGAGAAACAGACAGAGAAAGAGAGGGAAGAAAGGAGAGAGGAGGAAGAAGAGAGAGAGAGAGAGAAAGAGAGAGAAGGGGAGAGGGAGGGAAGAAAGAGGGAGAGACAGAGAGGGAGGGAGAGAGAAGAAGAATGAAGGAGGGAAGGGGAGAGAAAAGAGAGGGGAAAGAGACAGAGTTTCTTATGCATTTACTGGGCTGGACACTGTGCTAAGTACTGGAGATGTAAAGACAACCAAAAATGATAATCCTTGTCCTCAGAAAGCTTACATTCTAATTGAGAAAGACAATACATAAAAGGGAGCTAGAAATGATAGGAGATAAAGGGGGGAGGAAAGTAAGAGGAGGAATGCAAGACTACTGAGAAGGAGGCAGACAAGTTGGGAGAGTAAGGACAAAAGCAGAGAACAAAGTGTGAGTGCCCTGTGTACATCATTAAGTAATGGCCCAATCATAAGAGAAGACCTCAGATACATCTCCAGACATCTCTGTGTTCTTACCCTTTACTCCTTTCCAATCACTCTCTAATCAGTCTAGCTGGTTCACTTGCTGTTCTTCAAACACATTGCATCTCCCAAGTCCATGCATTTGCACTTGCTGTGTTCCATATGTGCAATTCTCTCTCTCATCTCCTCATTTTAGAATCCCTAGCTTCCTTCAAGACTCAGGTTAACTGATAGATTTATGGGGTGGAGCCAAGATGGCAGAGTGAAAAGGTGACTCTCTGCCTCTCCTCTGATCTTCTCTCAAATCAACAATAAAATAAGCCTCTGAACTGATCTTCAAGTCAACGAACCCAGAAATATTTGGACCCTGCTTTCTGGAGAACTTCATATCAGGTTTGTCTGACTCGGACAGAGAGATAAATAGTGAGGGTGGGACTCAGCTCAGCTCATCGTGGCAGAAATTCCAAACTCCAAACTCCAAATTCCAAACACCTGGAGTTTATCTGAGGCACTCGGGACACTCTGCCCTGATTGGGGGCAGGTGTTCTAGCAGACTTGCCTTGTTTAAGGAGTAATTCGGACTTAGTCCTAGCCCCCACCGGCCCAGCACCTTAAGTTAATTCGACGAAGTGCCCCAGGGCAAAGCTCTTCAGCTGCCTTTCAGCCGCTGTTTCCCCCCCCACACCTTAAAGAGATATCCACGCTGTCTAAAAAAAATGAAGAAGCAAAAGAGAGCTCTCACCATAGACAGCTTCTATCAAGGCAAAGAAGCAATGACCCCAGATCCTGAGGTTCCTTTAGACAAAATACCAGAAGAAGGTATTAAAGACCATCACTGGTCACTTTTTCAAAAGGCCTTTCTGGAAGATTGCATAAAGAACCTCAAAAGAGAGCTGGAGGACAAATGGGAAAATAAACTGAAATCAGTGCAAGAAGGATACAATATCTTGCAAGAAGGA
>JAJPUD010006482.1:28040-69862 GCA_023553655.1 Myrmecobius fasciatus
TGCTCTGTAAGAAACGACCAGCAGGACGATTTCAGAGAGGCCTGGAGGGACTTGCATGAACTGATGCTGAGTGAAACGAGCAGAACCAGGAGATCATCATACACAGCAACAACAGTATTACATGATGATCAATTCTAATGGACATGGCTCTCTGCAACAAAGAATTGTCTCAAACCAGTTCCAATTGTTCAGAGAGAGGGATATGAAATATGAACCACAACATAACATTTTCATGTTCTCTATTGACATCTGCTTGCATTGTGTTGCCTTTCTCTGATTCTTTTTTTTTTCTTGTAGATAGGATTTTTCTTGCATAACTTGTCAAGCATTTCAACATTATTAACATGTAGTGGACTTCCTGCCATCTAGGGGAGGGGAGGGGACTGGGGGTAAAATTTGCAATGGAAAGCTTTGTAAAGATCAATGCTGGGGAACTACCCATACATGTGTTATACAAATAAAAAGCTTTAATAACAAAAAAGACTCAGCTTAACTCTTTTTGTAGTGGCAAGGAACTAGAAATTGAGTGGATGCCCATCAGTTGGGGAATGGCTGAATAAGTTATAGTATTTGAAGATAATGAAATATTATTGTTCTCTATGATAAGCAGGCTGATTTCAGAAAAGCCTGGAAAGACCTACATGAACTGATGATGGTTGAAGTGAGCAGAATCAGGAAAACACTGTATACAGAACCAAGATTAGGTGATAGTCAACTGTGATGGTCTTGACTCTTCTCAACAATGTGGTGATTCAAAGCAGTCCAATGAACATGGGATGGAAAATGCCAATCACATCCAGAGAAAGAATTATAGAGATTGAATATAGATCGAATCATAGTAATTTCACCTTTTTATTAGGTTTTTTTCCTTTCTCATGTGTTTTTTTTTTCCTTTTGGTCTGTTTTTCTTGCACATGACAAATATGTTTGAAAGGGGAGGTAAGGGAGAAAGGGGGAAAAATTTAGAACACAAAGTCTTTTAAAAATGAATGTTGAAAACTATCTTTACATGTATTTGGAAAAATAAAATACCATTGAAAAATTTTTTTAAAAGACAGCTTAATTCTTACATTTTGTAGGAGGCTTTTCCTGGATCCCTCAGATTCTAATGCCTTCCTCTCTAAGAGCGCTTTCCATTTCCTTTATTTAGATCTTTTGTATAACCTAGTTATTTGTATATTGCTTCTTCTATTAGAATATAGGCTCCTTGAGTCAGGGGCTGTCTTTTGGTCTTTCCTTAAATTCCCAAGTCGCTTAGCCCTGCTTGTCTCAGTTTCCTCATCTGTAAAATGAACTGAGAAGGAAATGGCAAACCGCTCCATTACCTTTGCCAAGAAAACCCAAAGAGAGTCACAAAGAGTAGAACGTGACTGAAACAAAACAATGTATTCCCAAAGCTTAAGCATAGAGTCAGGCCCATAATATTTAATAAAATGCCGAGTGGTACACCAACTGACCAATAAGTATTCATTTAATCTTTCCTTTGAGATCTCCAGATCCTCCGAAGTGCCCCTGACACTTAGGAACAGCTCTCATTGTTAGGAACTTTATTACATCAAGCTGAAATCCACCTCTGCAAATTTCTACCATGGCCAAGAAGAACTAACACTCTTGCAAAGATAGCGATCCTGTTCTCATGGATCTAATCTTCTCCAGGCTCCAGCTCCCCAGTTCCTTCAATCCATCCTCACGTAGGAGGGAAGGGAGGAAAGAGAGAAAGGGAAAGGTAACCAAATTGATAAATGAAACAGTATATGGAATGGCTGACCCTGAGTTCAAATTCTGCCTCAAAAACTTATTAGGTGTGTGGTCCTGGACAAGTCACTTGAACACTCTAAGCCTCAGTTTCCTCAACTGTAAAATGGGGATAATAGCTCCCACTTTGCAAAGGTTGTGAGGATTAAATGAGTTAATATTTATAAAGTGCTTAGCACAATGTCTGGCACATAGCAGGCACTTATTTCTCCTTCTCTTCTCACTACAGTAGGTGCTTAATAAATATTTCCTTCCACCTGAATACTAGCTGTCATCTAACAGGTAAGCTGTCCCTCCCAATTTTGATGAGTTCAATTGCTGAAGGGTCACTCAAGAGTTCCCAAATTTTTATCAGTCTTAAGATATTTATAGCAGAAAGTTAACTTAGAATCCATCTACTTCAATATCCATTTATAGATGGAGAAACTAAGTAATAGAGAATGCCAATCAACAAGCATTTATTAAGCACCTATTGTGTGCTGGGCACTGTGTTAAGTTCTAGGATACAATGAAAGATAAAAAGAATCCCAGCTGCCTAAAAGCTCTAGTAAGTAGCAGCTGTGACATTCAAATCCACACCCTCTGAGAGAAAGTCCATTGCTCTTTTAGTTGTACCTGGATGCAGGTCTTGGCCATTTCATCAGAGCCAGTAAGCTCTGCAGAGTTTTATTTCTTATTTTGACCAGAAGTTCCAAGACTACTTCCTTCCTCAATGGCCATTTCACTGGAGCCCTACTGAGAAGGGGATTAGCTGAATATTGTTTACAGGTTATCTGCTCTCTGCATTATGAGGTGAGAGCTTTTAAATCAAACCCAGAATCAACAGGAGGTATGGAGTGAGGCAAAAATGAAGACAAAGGGATTGCTGAAGAGAAGCCACCGGGACTGTGACGAGGCGTTCTTGCTGGGAAATGAATTCTGCAAGATGAAGTGGAAGCTATGAGGTAACCAATCTGGCAAGGAAGGGGGAAGGTGGCAGGAGGGAGGGGACAATGGGGACCATAGAAAGCCCATCTCCATCTCCCTGCAAGCTCCCCCTCCCCAGCTCCTTAGCATGCACTTAACAGCACCTGGGAAATTCAGCTTCCATTTTCTGTCTGTAGGGGAGCACAACAGTGACCTAGATTGTAACTCCAGTCTCTCTCAGAGCATCTGCGAAGCTCAAGAAAAGCACAAGAATCTGAAGTCTTCCATTCCCCTAGTTCACAATGAGCTGACGAGGAGAGAGCATCTCTTTCCTTCTGGTTCAAAGAGGAACATCAGTGGCTGATAGAGAAATTAGGATCTGGGAGGGATCACTGTGTCCAATCCTCTCATTTTAATCCGTTTCATAGATAAAGGAACCGAGATCAAGAGAGATGGCATGAATTACAGAACCTAGAGATAAAAGGGACCTTAGAAGTCATCTATCTAATCACCTCTTTTTACAGATTAGGAAACTGAGGCCCAAGGAAATTAAGTGATTTGTCTAACATTTCACAGACTGAGGCAAAGACTAGATTTGAACTTAGGTCCTGTGACTCCAAATTCAGAATTCTTTTCATTGCACCAAAATGCCTCTTTGTTGTTGTTATTGTTGTTGTTGTAGTATCATGTCTGACCTTGTGGGGGACTTTCTTGGAATAGTTTGCCATTTCCTTATCCAGCTCATTTTACAGATAAGGAAACTGAGGCAAAAAGGATTAAGGGACTTACATAGCTAGTAAGTATTTGTGGCTGGGTTAGAACTCAGTAAGTGTTTGAGTCTCGATTTGACTCGAGGACTAATGCTCTATCCATTGACAAATATGCCTCTAGACTGGCACAAATTCTACCCCAATGCCTTCCAATGAATGGGTCAATAAAAAAACACATATCCACAAAGCACATACACATAACCCAACAATCTTACAAAGTGGGTTCTATTGGCAATATTAAGCCCCTTTGTACAGAATTGTAGAATAAGGTAGAGGAAGTTTAAATCACAGTATCTTCCTGAAGAATCAATCCTGAAAATCACAAATCTTCCTGAGTCCAAATCTATTATTTAGTCCTTGCAGAATACTGCTTCTCAATGAATTGGGCTATGGGATAAGATTGTATCCAATGTTTTAAAAAAAACAGTATATATATATACAAATATGTACTATGAATGTTCATTTACATATGTATATGTCCATGTATCTATAATCTTTTAGAAAGTTAAATTAGGTGACACTTTATATTGCAAAAGAATTCTTCTCTTTACAAAAGAATTCACCACCAGGCTCCTTTATAAGGCCAAATGTTCCTAAGCATTTAAGTATTTGTTTGCAGATCAAGAAAGTGCCATGAAGTTGAATTAACAGTTCAGGAAAAACTTAAGTTTGAACCATCAGATAGGAATAAAGCCAATCAAGAAACTGGAAACTGAGTAGATGCCCATCAGTTGGAGAATGGCTGAATAAATTATGGTATATGAATGTTATGGAATATTATAGTTCTGTAAGAAAAGGATGATTTCAGAAAAGCCTGGAGAGATTTACAGCTACTGATGCTAAGTGAAATGAGCAGAACCAAGAGATCATTGTACAGGGCAACAAGAAGATTATATGATGATCAATTCTTATGGACGTGGCTCTTTTCAATAGTGAGGTGATTCAGACCAGTTCCAATGGTCTTGTGATGAACAGAGTCATCTACACCCAGAGAGATGACTGTGGGAATTGAGGGTGGTTCACAACATAGCATTTTCACTCTTTTTGTTGTTGTTTGCTTGCATCTTATTTTCTTTCTCATTTTTTTCTGGTTTCATTTGATTTTTCTTGTGTAGCAAGATAATTGTATAAATATGTATGCATATATTGGACTTAACATATTCTGCTACCATGTTTAACAAATATTGAACTACTTACCATCTAGGGGAGGAGGTGGGGAAAAGGGGGGAAAATGGAACACAAGGTTTTGCAAGGATTAATGTCAAAGAATTATCCATGCATATGTTTTGAAAAATAAAAAGCTTTAACTAAAAAGAAAGAAAAAAAATTAAAGCCAATGCTTGCAATATTAAAAGGGGGCTCACCCCACATACTACTGCTTTCAGAACTTCCCACTGCACTGCATGATCTCTAAGGGTTTGTCCAGAACCAATATATTCGATTCTAATAATAACTGACATTTCTATCATGTTCTTCAAATTTCTCCTCATAATAAACAATATAGTATTATTATGCTCACTATGCAGAGGAGGGAGAGGATGGAGGCTCTATAAGGTTAAATGACTTATTCAAGGTCACACAACTTGTATATCAGAGATTAAACATCTGAGGAGAAATTGGAATCCAGCTCTCCAGACTCCAAACCCAGCAGCAATTTTGGCATAAACATCCAGATCTGATATTCTCAGTTCTGAGGTTCCCTCTCATCTCTGACACTCTGTTCTTTGGCCCCTCCTAGCTCTCACATTTCCTGTTTCAAGAACTTTCCTACCCAGGGAGATGCTTGTGGGATCTGAGTCTGGACTACAACATAGCATTTTCACACTTTCTATTGATGTTTGCTTATATTATGTTTTCCTTCTCAGGTTTTTTTTCCTGTACAGAAAGATAACTGTATAAATATATATACACATATTTGATCTGTCAAATATTTTAACATAATTAAAATGTATTAGACTTCCTGCCATCTAGGGGAGGGGATGCGGGGTAAGAGGGGAAAATTTGTAACAGAAAGCTTTGCAAGGATCAATGCTGAAAAATTACCTATGCATATTTTTTTTTGTTTTTTTTGTTTTTGCTTTTTGCTGAGGCAATTGAGGTTAAGTGACTTGCCCAGGGTCACACAGATAGGGAATATTAAGTGTCTGAGACCAGATTTGAACTCAGGTCCTCCTGATGTCAGGGCTGGTGCTCTATCCACTGAACCACCTAGCTGCCCCCCTGCGCATATGTTTTGCAAATAAAAAGCTTTAATAAAAAAAAGAAAAATTTTCCATGAATATGATTTGAAAATAAAAAGCTTTTTTAAAAAAGAAAGAAAATAAAAAGATTTAATAAAAAAATATTTTAACCTCAAAAAAAGAACTCTCCTAGAACTTACTTTCTATGTTTTAAGATCTTTCTGAGCTTTGAAATTCTATATTCTCAGCTTCCTTACATCTGTGACATTCTCTCTTCTAAGGAGGCTCTCACAGCTGTGACACTATATAGTCCAGGTGGCTTAGGGATTATGCCATGTTTTCTAAGAAGATTCCATTGTGGCAGCCAAAAACTAGATATTCATTGATTGGATAATGGCTAACAAGCCAAATGAAATGGACTAGTAATGTACTATAAAAAACTGACAAATATAAATGATTCAGGAAAGTATAGAAGATTTAAATTAACGATACAGAATGAGGTAAGCAACATTAGGAAAATAACATATACAGTGATGGCAATCATGTAAATATAAGTAGTATTTAAGATGTATCCAAATGCTGTATATTTATTTGGCCCAAGCGTAGTCCTAAAAAGAGAAGAGAAAAAATATTTCCTGTCATCAGGGGATAACATGAGGGCAAGGGCAGCAGCTATGTATATGGAATAGTCTGTAGAGTGTTGGGTGAAATCAATGCTTTAACTGGTTTTGTCACTTTTTCCTCTTTCTTTTTAAGTCCTTGGTACTAGGCATAGCTCCCTGGGTTGAAACATGGAGTGATACATTTGGAAATAAACTTAATATAAAAATGAAACTATTAATTAATTTTTTAAAGTTCTCCTCACTAGAAGGACTTGACATTAGTCCAGTTGTCATCAATTGAACCTATCCAAATGTGCTCAATTTTGTATTTTTTCCCTCTTCATATTATTATTTTCTTGAGTCGCCTCTCAATTTTACCTTCATGATGAAGAAAAGAAATATATTCAGTGCTTTCAGATCTATTGATAATGTAATTAAAGCGTCCCAGCTCCCAAATAATCTGCAGTAAGCTTGTCTTTTCAGCTAGCTCATCAAAAAGGACTATTCACAGGGTCCCAATAACCACCTGCAATATACATCCATTTAGGTCAGCATCACCAAAGATAGCAAAGAAAAGGCCTCTAATCACCTGAATAACTGTGCCAGAAGAATTATCCTTGCATCTATCCTCATCCTCATTAGGAAAGCAGACTGGGGCCCGAAGTAAGAAAACACTGTAATGTCTGACATGTTTACAAATGGGATGAACCAATCTGCCCAAGGTCACAGATCTAGGAAAGGGCAGAACTGACACCTGAATGGATGTCTGTCTGCTTGCCTGGCCACCTACAGATCCAATTGGCTCTTTCTAATTCTTCAAGGCAGCTTCTCCCATAAGCATCACCCCTTTGCTCATTCTTGAAGCCAATGAACTAGTGAAGCATAAATAACTTTAAGAGAGAACAGAAAACCTTTCAAAAACTTCATTTCCTTTCCACACCAAGATATAATGGTACATAAAGATTCAACCAAAAGGAAAGCAATTTTGTCCACCTCATGAATAGGGAGGTGATTTTTTTTCTTTTGATGTACACAAGCTTTGACATGGAAGGAATTTAAGAGGTCATCTTAGCCTAACCTCTCCATTTTCCAGGTAAGGAAACTGAAGCTAATGATGGATTGACTTGATCATTGTCTTAAGTACTAAGTGGAAAAGGCTTGATTTGAACCAAATTCCCTCCAACTGCACCAAGATGCTCAAACATAATCCTGCGCCTTTCTCATTTTTCTAATGGTAACACCATTTGGTTGGCTACCCAGAATGCATCCTGATTGTTTTTTATGGAGGTTTGGGTAGTGTTTCATTTGGGGCTTTGTGTATTCAAATCTCAGCTGTGAGACCAGTCATCCATCTTGATAAAGAAAAATATTTCAAAATCCCCCTAATTGTTCACAAGAGAATTTGGTGCATTCATTTGAGAGGCAATATGGAGGAACTGAAAGGACAGTTGGGGCTATAATTTAAGTCCCAGGTCTGTCAATTACTAGTTTTTTTTACATCAATGGGCATCAATCTACTTCTCTTGGCCTCAATTTCCACAAATGTAGAATGAGAAAAATATCATTTTCCCACTTATCTCATAGAATCTGTGGGAAAGAAGCATTTTGCTTACCTCTAAGCAATAGAGAAATTGTAGCAGATATGATTGTCATTGAAATTTTACAAAGAATTGTGTCTACTCAAGAAGGAGGTATACATTCTGGGGAGCAATTTGGAGCTATGTCTAAAGGTCTATCAAAGTTTGCTTACTCTTTGATCCAGCAATGTCTCCATTGGGTCTGTATTGCAAAGATATCATAAAAAAGGGAAAAGGAGCCACATGGGCAAAAATGTTTGTGGCAACCCTTTCTGTAGTGGCAAGGAACTGGAAGCTGAGTGGATGCCCATCAGTTGGGGAATGGCTGAATAAATTATGGTATATAAATGTTATGGAATATAATTTTTCTGTAAGAAACAATCAGGAGGAAGATTTCAGAGAGGCCTGGAGAGACTTACATGAACTGATGCTGAGTGAAATGAACAGAATCAGGAGATCGTTGTACACAGCAACAAGATTATGTGATGATCAGCTCTGATGGAAGTGGCTCTTTTCAACAGTGAGGTGATTCAAGCCAATTCCAATAGATTTGTGATGGAGAGAGTCATCTGTATCCAGAAAGAGAACTATGGGAACTGAATATGGATCACAACATAGTATTTTCACCTTTTTGTTGTTTGCTTGCTATTTTTTTTCTCATTTTTCCTTTTTGATTTGATTTTTCTTGTGCAGCATGCTAAATGTGGAGATTTGTATACAAAAATTGCACTTGTTTAACATATATTGGATTACTTGCTGTGTAGGGGTGGGGGTGGGGAAAAAGAAGGGGGACAATGGAACACAAGGCTTTGCAAAGATGAATGTTAAAAACCATCTTTGCATGTATTTTGAAAATAAAACATGATTTTAAAAAAGAAGGAGGTATAAGAACCAGTGGGAGAAAGTAGAAAGAGCATCAGCTCTGGAGTGAAAGAACCTGAGTTCAAGTCCCTGCCTCCAATACATGATCCCTGTGTGACCTTAGAGAAATGACAACTCCTTGGGCCTCAGTTTCTTCATCTGTAAAATGAGTGAATTGAACCATTTGATCTCTAAAGTTTCCTCCAATTCTATTTATGATCCCAAAATTTACTCCTCCTCTACCCCCCAACATCTTCTGTTTAACCCCTACCCATTCTGGGTTAGAATTTTCTTATCTATAAAATGATTTGTCTGGAAAAAAGACACAAACCAAGTGATCTTTTGATATAATTCAATGAATCTATTCCCCAAGGGGGCCTCAGCCAAACCATCTCATTTTCCAGATTAAGGAAACCAGGACCATAGAGGTTAAGTAATTTCTTCAAGAGCAGATAGGTAATAAATTGCTAAGCTAAGATTTTTGCTGTTTTTTTAGAGTCATATTTCACTCAACTCCAACTCTTTGTGATTTCTTTTAGGGTTTTCTGGGCAAAGATAGTTTGCCATTTCCTTCTCCAGCTCATTTTACAGACAGGGAAATTGAAGTAAAGAGGGTGAAGTGATTTGCTCTTCTGGTAATTGAAGTTGAATTGAAAAGGTAGTTGAAGAGGGGGTTGAAAGGGTCAGAACTGCACATTAAGAAGATAAACCTGGGGGCACCTAGGTGGTGCAGTGGATAGAACACCAGCCCTGAAGTCAGAAGGACCTGAATTCAAATCTGGTCTCAGACACTTAACACTTCCTAGCTGTGTGATCCTGGGCAAGTCACTTAACCCCAATTGCCTCAGCAAAAAATAATAAAATAAAATAAAAAAATAAAGATAAACCTGATAATTGAATGGAAGATTGGAGGAGAGAGAATCTTAAGGTAAACAGACCAACTAACAAAACTATTGCAATGAGACCATTGCAATGGTCTGACAAACCTGGGCAACTGATTGGATATGTAGTAGGGAGTGAGAGTAAGTAGAAGATAACTCCTGGGTTTTAAGCCCAGAAAGCTGGAAGAAGAATGGTACTGCTACAGTCAAAGCAAATCTAGGAAGAAATAGGAAGGAGGGGAAGGGAGAAAATGTTTATTAAGTACTTGCTATGTAGCAAGTACTGGGTTAAGCACTTTCCAAATATTATCTCATTTGATCCTCACAACAATCTTTCAAGAATAAGTACTGCTTTATATCCTATTTTACAGTTGAGGAAACCGAGGCAGAAAGGGGTCTGTCACAAAGTCACATAGTAAGTAAATGCCTGAAGGTGGATTTGAACTCAGGTCTTCCTAACCTTTGATTCATCATTTACTCACTAGCATCTAGTTTTCCCATTGTGGGAGAGCAGCCCATTGTGGGACCCGAGTTCAAATCTGACCTCAGATATAAATTGTGTGACCCCAGGCAAGTTACTTCACTTTACCTCAGTTTCCCCATCTGTAAAATGAACTGGAGAAGGAAATGGCAAATCTCTCTAGTATCTTTGCCTAGAAAATGCCAAATTGCATTACATTAATGAGGATTCCAAAGAAACACATCATAGGATCAAAGTTCTAGAGCTGGAAGTGATCTTAGATATATTTAGTCTAAATCCATGATTTTAAAGAGAGGGAAACTAAGGCCCAGAGAAGGGAAATGAGTTGACCAAAGATGCACAACTAGTTTCAGGGGCAGCAAAATGGCAAAATAAATAACGCACTGGGCTTGGAATCAGGAAGCTCATTTTCATGAGTTCAAATCCAGCCTCAGGCACTTACTAGCTAAGTGACCCTGGACAAGTAACTTAACTCCATTTGCTTCAGTTTCCTCATCTGTAAAATGAACTGGAGAACGAAATGGCAAACTGCTTCATTATCTCTACCAAAAAAATCCCAACTAGGGTCACAGAGAATTGGATATGACTGAAACAACTGACCACAACACTACTAGTAAGTAGAAGAGTCAGAACTCAAGAATCCCTCTATAGCATACCTGCTGCTACAAGCAGCAGACCTCTTTGAAAATAAAGATCTCCAATGAACTCCTGAGATGGTCTGTCACCAGCCAGATTTTCCTGAACCCATCTCTGTAGCTTTCATCCATTGTTCTTGATTTTCTCCCCAGTTTTCTGTCTATGACCTTCTCTACATCCCACCAATTTGCTGATGGACTCAAATATAAATATAATAAATGACAGCTAAACTATATTAAATCACTGGAGACGAATGCTTAGCCTGCTTAGTTGATTAGTCCCCACTGCTAATCCATCTAACAGACTGACACAATGAGGTTAAAACAAAAATCTCTTGCCCCAAGTCACAAAAGTAGTATTAAGTATCAGAGTTACAGATCTGAACCCAGGACCTTTGATTCCTGATCCAGCATTTCTGCCTATCACACCATCTAGCTGGCTCTGCTTCTTGCCACCTGAGTAAACTTAGTCCAGATCCCTCCCACCTCTGTCCTCTTAGGGCATTTAATTTTATGAACCTCTATAAAATAAGGAATTGGATGGAAAGAAAGCAGAAAATTAAGGAATGACATGCAAAATCTCTACAATACTATAAATGAAAAGAGCATGCAAAGGGAAAAAATTGATGGCCATTCCAGGAAAAGTGAGGAAAGGGCAGGAGGGAAGAAGGGCATTGGGAAAGAGCCCTAACAAAAAGCATTAGCAAATGCATCATTCAAAATTTATTTTTAAAAAGAATAAAGTGTAGTGAAAGGGGTGATCTCTGAGCTGCCTTCCAGTTCTAAGATCCTGTAATCCCAAAGCCATCTTAAGGAGCTCATGATCTATGAAAATACTGGGCCCAGCACCAACTTCACCTGTCAGAGAATGGATTTTACTCCTGATCAATGAAAGGATAAACAGCACAACTTGAGGCTATGACTGACTTGCTCATTTTTTCTTAGGGCATTTTATTGGCAAGCCATCCAAAAGGCCCTGCCAGGGGAGGAGCACAAAAGGGAGGAAGGAGAGAGGGGAGGAGGGGAGGAGGAGGAACAGGCTTACATAAGCATCCCCCAGCACACTAAGTGCTTTGTTCCACAGTGGAGAAGAGGGCGAGAACTCGCCAGCCAAGAGGGGCAGGTGCTAAGATTTGGGCATTTCTGGGTACATAAAAACCATCTCTGCAGCACAATACATAACAAGACAAGGAGGGAAAATACTGGCCAGACAGGGTGACCCAGTGCTTTTGTTTTTTGTTACAGATTCCTTTGATTTGGACTCTCACTTTCTCAGGTACTCTAACCATCCCTCAAGACTGATAGCACACATCAGCCCTTCTCAATCTTTTGGGTCTCAAAATTATGGCGCTTTTGACAATGTGCTCTGTATATGTTGAAATTTACCATATTGGAAAAGAAAATATCTTCATAATATTATGAAAAAGGTTTGCCCTTGTGGACCTCTGAAAAGTTTTTGGAGATAACCAAGGGTCCCCCTGATCACACTGTGAGAATCACTGAAGGTTGCAATATTCTACAGCCATTTTCATTCACCTTCCAAGGAAAGTGCTTTGTCTCACCTAATCACACGAATAGCAAAAGAAAAGACATTTCCTTGGTACCTGGAAACTGACTAAGCACATTTTCCTTCCCACAGCTCAGTGAGGTAGGACTCCACAAGTCTTACTGTGCCATTGTGGACCCATTAAATATCTGAGTCAGGATGCAAATTCAGACTTCAAATTCATTTTTTTTTACTATTCCCTTCTGGCTCTCCCCATTTTACAGGGAAGAAAACTGAGGCTCTGGAAGGTTCAAGTTCCAACAGTAACAACCTTCTCCCTCAGACTTCCAACTCTAAATGTAGTTATCATGTAATGTTGTGCATTATAACTCTCTCTGGAACATAAGATAGTTAACATCTCAGATCTCTGAAGAAGGAAAGAATTTGTGTCCAAAGAAGAATTGGAACTCTTAATTGAATACCAGATGGATAATTTTATTATGTTAATTTATTATTAATTAATAATATTATTATATTAATTTATACTAAGTTAAAAGGTTTTGTACAAACAAAACTAATGCAGACAAGATCAGGAGAGAAGCAATAAACTGGGAAATCATCTTTACATTTAAGGGTTCTGATAAAGGCCTCATTTCTAAAATATATAGAGAATTGATTGAAATTTATAGAATTCAATTGACTCTCCAATCGATAAATGGTCAAAGAATATGAACAGACAATTTTCAGATGATGAAATTAAAACTATTTCTAATCATATGAAAAGGTGCTCCAAATCACTATTAATCAGAGAAATGCAAATTAAGACAACTCTGAGATACCAAGACACACCTGTCAAATTGGCTAAGATAACAGGAAAAGATAATGATGAATGTTAGAGGGGATTGTGGGAAAACTGGGACATTGGTACATTGTTGATGGAACTGTGAATGGATCCAACCATTCTGGAGAGCAATTTGGAACTATGCTCAAAAGTTATCAAATTGTTTATACCCTTTGACCCAGAAGTGTTTCTACTGGGCCTATATCCCAAAGAAATTATAAAGGAAGGAAAGGGGCCCACATGTGCAAAAATGTTTGTGGCAGCCCTTTTTGTAGTGGTTAGAAACTAGAAACTGAATGGATGTCCATCAATTGAAGAATGGCTAAATAAATTATGGTATATGGATGTCATGGAATATTATTGTTCTGTAAGATTTGACCAGAAGGATAATTTCAGAGAAGCCTGGAGAGACTTGCATGAACTGATGCTAAATAAAATGAGCAGAACCAGGAGATAATTGTACATGGCAATAACAAGAGTATATAATGATCAATTCTGGACATGGTTCTCCTCAACAATAAGATGTTTCAAACCAGTTCCAATTGTTCAGTGATGAAGAAAGCCATATACACCCAGGGAGAGGCCTGTAGGATCTGAGTGTGGACCACAACATAGCATTTTAATGCTTTCTGTTGATGTTTGCTTGCATTTTGTTTTCCTTCTCAGGTTTTTTTCTTGTAGAACCGATTTTTCTTGTACAGCAAGATAGCTGTATAAATATGTACACATATATTCGATTTGTCAAGTATTTTAACATAATTAACATGTATTAGACTTCCTGTCATCTAGGGGAGGGGGTGGGGAGAAGGAGGGAAAAATTTATAACAGAAGGCTTTGCAAAAGTCAATGCTGAGGGGCAGCTAGGTGGCACAGTGGATAGAGCACCAGCCCTGAAGTCAGGAAGACCTGAGTTCAAATCTGGTCTCAGACACTTAAAATTCCCTAGCTGTGTGACCCTGGGCAAGTCACTCTTAACCTCAATTGCCTCAACAAAAAGCAAAAAAAAAAAAAAAGAGTCAATGTTGAAAAATTACCCATGCATATGTTTTGCAAATAAAAAGCTTTAATAAAAAAAAATAATAACTGTCTCTATTGGCTTCATAGCTCCCCTACTAGGCTATGAGTTCAGAAAGAGAAGGGACAATGTCTTAACTAAATTTTGTAATATCAATAAGAGTGTTAACAATAACTAATGATAAACCATTAATGACAATATTATTATTAATAATATGATTACTTATAATTATGTTATTAATAATGATGATGAGAGCATTGATATAAGACTTTAAGGTCTACAAAGTACTTTGCATATTATCTTATGAGTATCTCTTCCAATGCCCAGAAAAAACAGTGCTCTACCATTGGAGGCTTGATAAAGTGTTGTTAAATGTTAACTGACAGTTATATGGTGCTTTAAAGTTTACAAAGCAATTTAATTCATAAAATTCAATATGGTGGATACTACAGATATCACAGTTCACATTTTAGAGATAATAGAAATAAGGCATGGAGGAATTATAAGACTTGTCCAAGCTCACACAACTAGCAAATTTCAAAGGTGGAATTTGAATCCAAGTTTTCCTGACTTCAAATACAGTACTCTATAACAATAATAACAATAGCTAACATCTACATGGCTCCATAAAATTCACAAAATACTTTTCATATATTATCTCATTTGATTCTGATAACAACCTTATGAAGTAAATGTTATCATCATGCCTATATTCCAAATGAGGAAACAAAGGCTGAAAGGCTGTGATTTTTTTCTAAGGTCCCACAGTTAATAACGATGTAAGACATGCTTTATACTCTGATCTTCCTGACTCTTAAGTCCAGGACTCTATCTACTATACAAATTGGTCATCTCTATCCCTAAGTCATCTTCTTGTGAAATAAGTGATTTACCCAAGGTCAAACCAAGGTCCTCTAATACAAAATATTTGTTGTTCAGTCATTTCAGTCATGTCTGACTCTGTCCAACTCTTTGTGACCCTGTTTGGGGATTTTCTTGACAAAGATACTGGAGTGGTTTATCATTTTCTTCTCCGATTCATTTTATAGATGAGGATTTGAATGTCTCAATCCCTGAGGTTTTATCATTAGTGTGAGAAGTTAGAGCTCATGTTGAACCCCACAAATGTCATAGACTTCTCTTGACTTATTGTCATCAATGTTTCATACATTGCCAGGGTCTGAGGTCAAATTTGAATTCAGGTCTTCCTGACTCCAAACTAGTGTTTTATGCACTATGGCGCCACCTAGCTGCCCACAACACAAAGTATAGAACTCATTTTCCATGTTACTTAGTTCCATTAATGCTTTACTATTCTACTTTTAAGCTCTTCTCCCTTTGTGCAAAGACCAAAAGATCTCATTCTTTCCCCCAAAGTATCCTTCACTTATTTTCCCTTCCTCTCCCCTCCAGTGGTTCTGCAGAGAGGTTCCAGAATAATGAGGAATAGAATGTACTCCAGAAAGTTCCAGAGCTGACCTCCAAATTTTAAAGTTAGCTGCTTCTCTTGATGACTTCCCATAACTTAATGACAACCAGAGGGTGAGCTCCATAAAACCCATTAAGTTACTGAAAGGATACTTAAGATTGCTGTATTGAAAAAATCATTGGATTTCAAGGCAAAGGAATAGAGTTCTGTCAGTATTCCCCATGTGACCTTGGTTGCTTCTATGGCTTTAGATTCCTCATCTACAGAAAAAGGAAATTGGACCAATGGTTTCTAAGATTCCTTCAGGTTCTAAACCTCTAATCCTATCATCTTCTAAAGTGAATTAAAATGGGAAAACATCAGCAGCATCAGCCTCTCAATATTATGGTTCTCATCAAAAGGAAATAGATGTGAACTTTCCATCAGTACTGGGAGAGAGAACAGAGTGTTATTGACATTGTAGACACAGGGCTCTCATCCAGCCTCATCCTAATAACCAAACAGTGATAGAGGAAGAGAGGGTAAATATTCAGCTCCAATTTCCCAGCCAGAAAACCAATCTTGTGTATTACTCAAAAACCAGAAGGCTTGAAAAAATTTCCATGATGGGAATATTTTCCCCCTGAGAATGAGACTCTAGGATTGGAATGTGTTCTTGGGAAAGACAAGGTACTATAATCATAACAAAAATAATAATAATAATAATTTAGCACCTTTACAAAATTTTTTAAAATCTTCCTCACCGTGACCCATTTTATAGATAGGGAAACTGAGGCTTAGAAGTGTAAAGTAGTTTTTCCCAAGGTCATACATCTAAAAAAGTATCGAGCTGGGATTCAAACTCAAGTCTACCTGACTGGAAACTTTCTATTACAAACTCCTTCATGTCTCTCTCTCTCTCTGCTAAATTGTTAAGTAATATTAATAATTGCATTTATAGAACACTTTCAGATTTACAAAACCCTATTTTCTCTTGATTCTCACAACAACCCTGGGAAATAGATATCTCTATTTTACAGTTGAAAAGCAAAGCAAAGGGTACGTGACTTGTTCAGAATCCCCCAGCTAATAATTGTCTGAGGTCACATTTGAATTCAGGTTTTCCTGACTTCAGATCCAGAGCTCTAGCCATTATGCCACCTAACTGTTCCATTTTATAGATGAGTTAACTAAGCCCCAAACAAGAGAAGCCTTCAAGCTTGAGATGACTGAGCAGAAACTTGAATCAGGCATTCTGATTCCAAAATGGAGACTCTATCTCTACCATCCATGTATGAGCCACTGATGACAATAAGTCAAGTGAAGTCTGTGACATTTGTTAGTTTCAGCATGAGCGCTAACTTCTCACACTAGTGAATAAGACCACAAGGGTTAAGAGGCATCAGGATACCAGAATATACTATCCTCCATCGTAATCATTAGATGTAATATACTCCAATAGATCATAAGATCCTCAAGGACAGAGACTGTCTCTTGCCTTTTTTGTATCCCTAGCAGAGAGCACACAGTAGGCTTTTAAATGCTTACTGGTCAATTGATTCTACCCAGTGACTCTCTTCTATCAACTTGATTCCTACATCTGTCATTTATCCCACTATTTAATTTACCATTCCCTTTTCTACTATTTTCTCTACAAAATAAGAGTAGTAGTAAACATTTTCTGATTCTAGAATCTCAGGGGATAGGACTCCTGGGACCAATTTGTCCTCTATCCCAAAAAGCCTTTGCTTAAAGATTTCTGATAACAGGAGATCTACTGAAGTAGCCTGGTCTATCCTGGGCAGCTCTCTCATTATCAGGAACTTCCTCCTGCCACTCATTCTAAATCTGCCTCTTTGTAGCTTCCAAGTGGTATGCCTGCCCTTGGCGGTCTTTCTCAATTCTCCTCAAGGAGTCTCCCCCAACTCAAACCTTATGATCCTGTGAAATTTCTGCCCCTATCAATCTATGTGTGTCTGTAACGTCTGCTAGTGGGGAGGTTGGTGGATCTCTTGAGCTCCAGAGTTCTAAGCTGTAGGAAGTCTGGCACCAAGACATGGAACCCCAGAAATGGAGGGCCATCATCATCTGTAAAGATGGGAGGGAGGGAAATAACCCAGGTGGAAATGGGGAGAAAATCAAAGCTTTCTAGTCCAAGGGTGGGGTGTCTGAATTGCCTCTGTACTTCCAGTCTTGGCAAGAAAAGGAAAGGAAGGGAAAGAATGAAAAAGGGAAGAAAGAAAGAAAAGAAGGAAGAAAAGAAAGAAATCCCTAGAATCTTCCTACTTCTGAAACTTCCTACAGATGAAAGATTCTTGAGTCACTAGAGGAATCTATTTCCTGGGAGTTATACTGTAATAAAAGTGCGATCCCTGGAGCTGGGAGAACTGGATTAAATCACTACTACTAACCATGAGTAAATCAATTAACTTTCCCAGTCTCAGTTTTCTTATCTATATAATGAGGTGGTAATATTTGTACTATTTCACTTCTGTAGAGTAAAAATGAGATACAGCATTTTGTAATTCATAAAGATAGATAGATATATACAGTGGAAATTCACAAGAACCTGCATCAAAATTCTACCTCTGACACTTGCAACCTGTATGACCATGAACAAGGCATTTACATTTTCACAGCCTCGGGCTCCTGATCTATAAAATGGGAATAAGAGCACTTATATTGCCTCATTCAAGGGGTTGTTTTGAGCCAAGAGCAAGAGAAATAAGAGAATATGACTGGATTTTTCCTGCATGGAATGATTCTCAAGATGGGAATTCTATCCACCAGTGCAGATCACAATATCATTATTGGGACACCACCCTAATATACATCCTCAGTGTCTTTCTCCAAGACTATTGCCATAGCCCCCAAATGAGTCCTCTCTTCTCTCTAATCCATCCCCCAATTAGTTGCCAAAGTGATATTCCCTAAACACAAATCTGACTACGTGAATTCTCTGCTCAATTATTTCCTCAAGGATCAAAAGCAAATTCTTGTATTTACACTCAAAGAGTCCAACCTACTTTTCTAAGTTTCTCCAGCACCTAGCTCAGTTCCTAGAACATATAAGTGCTTAGTTAGTAAATGCTTGCTAACTTATTAACTGATTATTGTATATCTCAAAGGCTGCATTTCATGTCCACCCTACCAACAACCCTCATTATGGTATTTATTCTATAATTAATCCAAACTAAAGAAATGTTATTCTATATTGTTTTGATGGATTTCCATCTAAGCCATTCCATCCTTTGAAAAATGAATTCGGTGGGCAAAGGGGCACAAAATGGGAAGGTTAAGGCAACACAAGACTTTCAAGTCCAAGTGGCTTCCTCTCTACCTTCTGCAGTAGTATGCTCTATTTCAAAGCCAGTGACACTCCCCAAACAAATAAATATTTTGATGAACGTTCCTACTCTATCACTCTCAGACAGATTAACAAGCACCACTTGGCAGGCTCTCTCTTTCGAGTTGCTTTTTCCTTTTTGCTCAGGTCCTCAAAATATAAAAAAGTTAACAACAGAAAAGATCTATGAGTAACTAGGCCCCCAAAGAATATGGGAGCAACATAGTCTTTTGCTAAGCTGTCACTTTTCCATGGACTTCAGTAAGAAGCAGCATATAGCATGATGGGAAAGGCACTAGACTTGGAACCAGAGGGCTCAGGTTCAAATGCCAGCTCTGTCACTTACCATTTGTGTGACTTTGGCCAGGTCTTTTAACTTCCCTAGGCCTCAGTTTCCACTTCTGTAAAATTAGAAGATTGGACTCTGTGATTCTGTGAGCTTATGAATATTGGCAGGAGAGAGAGAGGTAGTATGGTTCAGTGGATAGAGCATTGGACTTAGATTCTGTAAAATCTGAGTTCAAATTCTGCATTTGATATTTCATGTGTGATCCAGAGCAATAATAAAAATAATAATCATAACAGCATTTATAAAGTGCTTTAAATTCTGCAAAGTGTTTTACAAATTTATCCTCAGTGCAACCCTGAGAAATAGAACTATTATTATCCCCATTTAACAGATGAGAAAGCTGTGACAGGCTAAGTGATTTGCCCAGAGTCACACAACTAATAAGTGGCTGAGGTCATTTGAACTCAGGTCTTCCTGACTCCAGATCAAATGCCCTTATCCACTGGGGAATCTAGCTGCCCTTATAACTCTCTGAACCTCAGTGGAGTTGTTTTTTTTTTTTTTTTTAATCCATGTCTATTGCACTTAGTATAGTATTATTAGACCTTGCAAGATTCCAGGATTTTTTTTCTTTCTTCTTCCCTCCCTCCCTGCCACCCTCTCTTCCTATCTCATTTCCTCCTTTCTTCTTTCCTTTTTTTCCCTTCCCTCCATCCCTATCCTTCTCTTCCCTTTTCTTCCTTTCTTCCCATCTTCCTTTCTTTTACCTTCCTTCCTTCCCTCCTTCCTTTCTTTGTCCCTTTCTTCTTTCTGCCTTCCCTTCCTTTCTCTCTTCCCTTCATCCCTCTTGTCCTTCCTTCATTCCCTCTTTCCTTTGTTTCTCCCTTCTTCCCTTCTTTTCCTCCTTTCTTCTTTCCCTTCCTTTCTCCCTTCCCTCTGTCCCTCCTAAACTTCCTTCCTTCCTTTCTCCCTTCCTTTCCTCCTTTCCCCTTTCCCTTCTGGTTTCTTCCTTTACCCTTCCTCATTTCCCTCTCCCCTTATTTTTCTTTTTTCCTTAATTCTTTTCCCTCCTTCCTTCTTTCCTTTCTTTCTACCTCAGGGCCGTTGATGGATTCAAATAAGATAAAAGATGTAAAATGCTTTGCAAACCAAACTATGTTATATAAATGTCAGTTATCATCATTATTAACAACAGGCAGCAAATCACCAGCTGTTTATTTCAAAGTTACATTTTGAAAGTAACTCAAATTCTATCCTTCACATCAAATTACTTTACAAAAGTAAAAAATAAAATCCCCAAAGCTTATGAATCATGACAAAGATTATGAAATGAAGGTGAACCTGATTGAGTACGTGCCAATGTTATTAAACATATAATTGAGGCTCCAACTCAAAAGATAATGATGATTACAACTTCCATTGGTACAGTGGGAAGAACATCCACTCTGCTGTCATGGGACCTGGGCTCAAATTCCAAATATTATCTGAGTGACCTTGGATATGTCATTTTACACTCCTGTGTCTTTGCTCCTCCATCTGAGATGCTTCTGAAGCCCCTTTCAGTTATAGATCTATGAATCTAAAATCCTCTCTGCAGTTATCAAGATTGGTCCTTGGAAAACAGGCATTAACTATTCATCTACTCCAAGTTTTTCCACTATCATAAAGCCTACTGAATTTGTGCTTCAGTAAAAAGATATGCTACTAACGATGTGATTGCAGAATAAGTCAACAAAGAGGGAATGCTTTCTGGGCCTCAGTTTCCACATCTGTAAAATGAAAGGATTTAGCTCGATGGCTCTTTCCATCTCAGCATCTAGAAGCCCATCATCCAAGTTTGAACACTAAAAGTAATAACTCCAAACATCAGAAAGTGGCTTTTAAGCACTTTCCATGTACTTTGAGAACCACAGTGAACAGTGAATTGCATTTTTTATTTTGAAAATGACTTTTTTTTTAATTTTGCCACTTGGGGACCACAGTACAATTTGTTGTGCATCTCAGGAAGTCTAAACTTCACAAAATTAGCTTTTCTAAAAGATCCTGATTAAAGTTTGATGAACCCCTAGCTCATCTGCAGTGACATGTTGATAACACAGTGCTCTTGGGCTCTGTGCTGGGTTCCCAGGAACAATGTGTGCAGGGAATTAAAAAGCAAGGCTGGCTGCTTGGCTGGCTTTCACCCTGCACAAGATTGCCACCTTTCCTCCTCTATTCCATCTCCCTGTTATAATGTTCCCATTTTCAATAAGTTAGTTACAAGAAAACAAAATACTCTCAAGTCAGGAAAGAGTGACTCATGGGATATTGAGACCCACCAACCGAGGGATCAGCAAACAAATAACCTGTGAGATTGGGTAACCTAGCCCCAAAGATATAACTAAGGCAAGAAAATAAGGACTTCTAGATCCAATTTTTCTAGTGCAGCAAGATAACTATATAAATATGTATACATATATTGGATTTATCATATATTTTAACATATTTAAAATGTATTAGACTACCTGCCATCTAGGGAAGAATGGGGGGAAGGAGAGAAAAATTTGGAACAGAAAGTTTTGTAAGGGTTGTTGAAATTCATGTTGAAAAATTATCCATGCCTTTGTTTTTTGGTTGTTGGTTTTTTTTATTAAAGCTTTTTATTTGTAGAACATATGTATGGGTAGTTCCCCAGCATTGATCTTTACAAAGCTTTCCATTACAAATTTTACCCCCAGTCCCCTCCCCTCCCCTAGATGGCAGAAAGTCCACTACATGTTAATAATGTTGAAATACTTGACAAGTTGTGCAAGAAAAATCCTATCTACAAGAAAAAAAAAGAAAATCAGAGAAAGGAAACACAACATGCATATGTTTTGTAAATAAAAAGCTTTAAAATAAAAGTTTAAAAAAAATTCTGCCCCTGAGACATTGTCATAATGTTCCAGCTCAAACACAATGTGTGAGCATTGTTTAAGCAATGGCTAAACAGTTTGTGATGCATCCATGTAATTGACTTATTACATAATAAGAAATGATGACTATAAAGAATTCAGAGAAGAATTGGAAGATTTTTATAAACTGATGCAAGGTAATGAAAACAGAAACCAGTGTACAGAATAGCTATAGTAATTTATTATTTTTTTGCTGAGGCAATTAAGTGGCTTGCCCAGGGTCACACAGCTAGGAAGTATTAAGTGAATAAAGTTAGTTTTGAACTCAGGTCCTCCTGACTTAAGGGCTGGTGCTCTATCCAATGTGCCATCTAGTTGCCCTTACTTATTCTTTTAAAAAGACATAAAATGGAGCTGCATGTTGAGTAATTGTAAAAACCCATTTTTGGCCCCATTGAAGAGAGGAGGAAGTTCTTCCTTTGTTTTAGTAGAAAAGTTGTGGGAGTGGCAAGTATGGAATATTATTTATACTACCAATCACATCAACATCATTCTCTATCCTCGCTTTTACTCTCACAAAAGTAGTCTTTTGCTTTGTCAAAGACAGCTTGTAGATTTTATTTCATCGTCCCCTAGAACTTTCCTTCTTAATCATCTTTATTATCTTTCTCATCATTGGTCGTCTTGTCTACTGAATTCTTTCTTGTTGCTTCCAAATATCTCCAAGTTTCTCCCATCTTTTTAAAAATAAATCTCTCCACTTGAACCTCTCATACTATCATCCTATTTCTTTCCTCCCTTTCATAATCAAGAAATTCTCCAGCTCTCTCTCTCTCTTCCCTGAAAAGGGGTGTATTGTATTTACTCATTGCCTCTACTTCCTAATCTTCAACTCATTTTTCATTACTTTGTAATCTGATCCAAACACATGCCTGAAGGTTACAACCAGTACCTAACTGGAAATCAAATTATCTTTTCTCTAAGAGTTCTCCCTTCTTAATTTCTCTGCAATTTGACATCATTGACCACCTCCTTCTCTTTCTTCATCTTCATGACACTGTTTTCTTCTGATTTTCTTCCTACTTCTCTAACTGCTCTTACTTGGTCTCCTTTGCTAGATCATTCTATATCTCCTTAACTATCAGTGTTCCCCAAGGCTGTCTTGGGTCCTGTTCTTTCCCTATATTTTAACTCAAGGTAATTACATCAGTGTTTATGAATTCAATTATCATCTCTATATAGATAATGCTCATCTCCCTCTCAAGCTCCAGTCACCCATCACCAATTGCCTATTAGATATCATTATCTGTGTGTCTTATACACATGTCACATTGAAACTGTCCAAAATGAAGCTCATTATCTTCCACTTTAAATCCACCATTTTCCTAATTTCCCTGTTTCTTCTGAGGGAACTTTTAGTTACTCAGTTTCATACTCTCAATGTTATAATAACTATCATAGGTAACATTTATATAACATTGTAAGATTTGAAAAGTTCTTTATGTATATTTTCTCCTTTTCTCCTTATAACAATCCTGGAAGATACATGCTAGTTACCTCTATTTTATAGACGAGAAAACTAAGGCAGAGGTTGTCACTTACTTGCCCAAGATCAAAAAGCTGCTAAATATCTATAGCAAGATTTAAACTCAATTCTCTGGTCTAGTACTCCAGGTCACTGTGTCTTATCTTGTGACTCTCACTCTCCTTCACCACCACCCCCCCATATTTATTCAGTTTCCAAGTCTTGGCAATTCTACCTCCACAACATCAGATGTCTCAAATCATACACTGCTGTCCCTAGTTCAGACTTATATCTACTTTCACCTAGACCATCACAACAACCTCCTCACTAGACTTCAAGTGTCCAATTTTTCTGCTCTTTGATTCATTTTTGGCATCTCTCTCCCCAGACTGTTTCCATTCAAGGGATCCCTAGCACCCTGGGGTTAAAATACAAACTACCTCCTGCTAGGAAGGAACTGGAATTATTGATTTCATCGCATAAGCACATTCTAGTTCGAAAACTCCATTCACCCCTGTGGGTGGGCACCTTCTCTGCAAAATTTCATTCAAATGACAAATTTATTCCCAGAGCAGACATCATCCCCTAGCTTGTGAATCAGACACACCAGAAGCTATTATTGTAATCTCCTGACAATTCACCAAGATGTTTTGCAGATCTCTGAAATCACAACCAGATGTGATTCAGCTCCAAGGCTTGATTCTAAGGCTTCAGCTGTGTTGGGGAAGTAGAATTTCCCAAGAATAGCATTCCAACCAATCAGTCAATCAGCAACAACATCAACCAGCATTTGTATAATGCCTTTAGGTTTACAAAGCACTGTACAAATAGTTCACTCAATCCTCCCAACAACCCTGTGAAGGAAGATTATTCCTATTTGGTAGATGAGGAAACAGGCAGAGATTAGATGGCTTGCCCTGGGTCACACAGCTAGTAAGTATCTGAAACTGGATTTGAACTCAAGTTATCCTGACTCCAGGTCCAGAACTTCATCCCCTGTGCCACTTAGTTGAATTTATTAAGCACTTATTGTGTGCCAAGCAAAAGTTATCCCACGTAATGGGAAAGAGAGGGAACACTAGGTGCTAGAGGGAATTACAAAAGGCTTCATGTAGAAGGTAGCATTTGAGTTGGATTCAGATCAATGAAAGATTTAGGACTGAAAGAAACTTCACTGAATCCAACTTCCTCATTTTACAGATAAGGAAACTGAGGCCCAGAAAGGTCTGACCCTTTTCTCAGGATTACCAGAGTTAAACCAATTTCTAAGGGCAGAACTTGAACCCAAATCTTCCTGACTCTAAGTCCAATACCCTATATACTACCCCACTTTGTTTTGAAGTGCTTCATACCTGATACTAGCCCATGAACTTCTAGGAAACAATACCTTGATTTGACTAGTGTTTTGCTCACTAGTTCTCTACCAGCTCAAAAATCCAAAATCAGCACTCATTTCAAAAGTATCCACTTAGAGTGTGCCAGATCCAGAAAACCCTCCTAAAAACCTATTTCCAAGCACCCAGAAAATCTGAAATAGACCCCAGATATGATGGTCATCTGACAAACAGAGATGCAGTTGACTATTAAGAATATTGGATTACTTTGTGAACCTAAGGGAACATTTAGGCCTTACTGGAGAGAACAGATATTACATACCTTGATGCAGGGCAATGTCAGACAAGGCTCACTTAACCTGTTCCCAGAAGTGGTTGGGCGGATATCAGATGTAGAACAGTCAAAAAGTGAAAGATCAGAGAGAGACTTAAACCCCTCTTTTTACAGATGGAAAAAAAATGAGTTTCAGAGAGGCTGCTTCAAAGGTCCCACAGCTAAATAGTAAAAAAGCAGGTGCTACTACTAATAATAACTATAACTATTACTTCTAAATTCTACCATACTACTATATATACAAATATATACATGTTCTCTCTCTATATATATATATATATATAAAATAAAAATAAAAATAGGTTTATTTATATATACTAGGTAGTGTTTATAGAGCACATTAATATTTGCAAAATTCTTTACAGATATTATCTCATTCAATCTTCACAACAACTCTAAGAAGTAGGTACTATTATTACCTCTTTTTTCTGGGAAGGAAACTGAAGTATCTAAGTCAAGAGATTCATTCAAAGTCACAGAACTGGTAAGTGTTTAAGGTAGTATTTGATCTTTCTGACTCCAAGTCTAACACTCTATTCATTGAACCTACTAGAACCCAGGCACCTGGACACTCAGGCAAGCAATCTTTCAGCTATATTCCATTAATAATTATAATAATATACTATTTTGACTTTGGAGGAGGAAAATCATTATCTATGATTCTTATCACAAATGAAAACTCCCTCTACTAATGCAGACTGGCATCTTTGTTATACTTTGGTCTTAGAAAAATGCTGAGAAGTTAGGTGACTGATCCAGGGCCACAGCCAGTATAACAGAAACGAGACTCAAATCCAGATCTTCCTGGCTCTGAGGCTACCTCTTTAGTAATAACCCTGTAAACTAGGCAATTCCCTTAAAACTAAGTCACAGAGCAGGTATGTTTCAAGAGGAGTTTCTTTATCAGGAATACACTCTAACCTAGGTCAGGGTCAAAATAAAAAAAACCCACTTTTTAAGACCCTAGAAATAATTTGTTGATGATTTCAAATGAGAAAACATTTGTGAAATTTGCTGACCTTAAAGTAGTTTTCCAGGAAAAAAAAAGCACAGGCTGAGGGAATTGACCAAAGTTACATATGAAGAACACGTCAAAAGTAGGATTAGAATCCAGGTCCAACATTCTCCCTGAGTATGTCATGAAACTCAAAACTGCTTCCCAGAATTTTTCAAGCAATGCTCACAATATTTCTATGACCAAAGAAAATATTAGAGGAGGAGGAACTATGCTCAAAAAGTTATCAAACTGTGCATACCCTTTCACCCAGCAGTGTTTCTATTGGACTTATATCCCCAAAAAAGTAGGGAAAGGGACCCACATGTGCAAAAAATGTTTGTGGCAGCCCTTTTTGTAGTGGCTAGAAACTGGAAACTGAATGGATGCCCATCAATTGGAGAAGGGCTGAATAAATTATGGTATATGAATGTTATGGAACATTATGACCACCAGGATGATTTCAGAGAGGCCTGGAGGGACTTTCATGAACTGATGCTGAGTGAAGTGAGCAGAACCAGGAGATCATTGTACATGGCAACAACAAGACTATATGATGATCAATTCTGATGGACATGGCTCTCTTCAACAATGAAATGTTTCAAACCAATTGTTCCAATTGTTCAGGGAAGAAAGCCAGAGAAAGAGATGAAATGTGGACCACAATATAGCATTTTCATGCTCTCTATCAATGTCTGCTTGCATTGTGTTTCCTTTCTCAGATTTTTTTTCTTGTATATACGATTTTTCTTGCACGGCAAGATGTGTGGAAATATGTATACATAAATTCGATTTGTCAAGTATTTTAACATAATTAACATCTAGTGGACTTCCTGCCATCTAGGGGAGGGGTGGGGATGAGGGGGGGAAAATTGGTAACAGAAAACTTTGTAAGTGTCAATGTTGAAGAATTACTCATACATATGTTTTGCAAATAAAAAAAATTTTAAAAGAAAATATTAGAGGAGGAAAACTGTCTCCATTTTAAAGATGCAACCAATCTGCACATATGTGCATTTATTATCTCCTACTGGCCCAGCACTTTGCTAAGTTCTGAAGAGAAAGGGTCCTCTGGGATCATCCACACCACTGTTTGAAAGGGAGAACTGAAAAAGCACAAAGAGAATGGATCATCATTTATATTCAGCTTTGACATATCAGAGACAGAAATATTTTCTCATATTTTGTACCCATTTCCCTCCTGGCTCAGGCTGAGATTAAGCTAAGAGTTCCTGGGATGCAGGAACAAGCTAGCTATTTTAGCACTGAGGTAAGCAGCACAAAATGTGCCCTCGAATCAAAGCAGGGGAGGGGAAGGTAGCCAGAATAGTGGAGAGAGATTGGTACTCTTGCCAAGCTCTCCCAACACACTTTTCTGTAACAACATTTAAAAATGCATCTAACTGAATTCTGAGCAGAAAAGTCAACAAAGTCATGGGGAATGGTTTTTCCAATGCAGGGTGATTCGGGAAAACAGAAAGACAGGTCTCTGGACACTGAGATAGGGGTTGGCTGAAAGCTTGGATTGAGAAAAGCAGCAACAGTTGTAGGTCATAGAGACAGCAGAGTAGTGGCACTGGGAGCACCAAGCACCCAGGGATGGTAAGGAGCCTAAATAAGGAAATTTCAGGGTACCTCTATGCTAGCATGGGTGCAGGACTAGGCACTTTGGTAACTCTGTCAGCCATTATCCAGTTCCAGGTTATAGTACCAAAGTGGAGAGCAGCAGTTGTAGTTGAGAGGGAACAGGGATCATACATGGATAAATATGAAGACCAGGAGGGCAGCAACCAGATCTCTCTCCAATTCATACCACTTTGGAAACAAGGAAAATTTAGACTCCCAGACCTAGATATGAAAGCAGCAACAGAACATAAAAGACTGAAACTCAAGCCAGTTATCCCCCAGTCCGAGGTGAGCAGATTCCAACTCTCTGTTAAAGACCAAAGACATCAAATAGAGTGGGAAATGAACAAACAAAAAAAAGAGCCTGATCATAAAAATTTCTTATGATGACAAGGAAGGTCAAATCACAAACTCAAAATAAGACCAAAGACTCAAAGCCTCAAAGAAAGATGAACATTGGACATAAGTCCAAGAAGAATTGCTAGAAGAACTTTTTTAGGGAGAGAGCTAGCAAAAATATGATTTTAAAAATCAAAAAAGAAGAGTAAAGAAAATTGGGGAAACAAATGAAATCTGTACAAGAGAATTATGAAAAGAAAATTGACATATTGATGAAAGATGCACAAAAAATACTGAGGAAAATAACTCCTTAAAAATCATGAAGAAAATAGGTCCTTAAAAATTAGAATTGGTCAAATGGAAGCTCATGATTCCATTAGACATCAAGAATAAAATAAAGTCAATAGACTGAAAAAATAGAAAATGTGAACTATCTCAGAGGAAAAATAACTGACTTTAACTACAAGTGAAGGATAAATACCTTAAGAATTATAGAGGGCAGCTAGGTGGCACAGTGGATAGAGCACCAGCCCTGAAGTCAGGAGGACCTGAGTTCAAATCTGGTCTCAGACACGTAACAGCTGTGTGACCCTGGGCAAGTCACTTAACCCCAATTGCCTCAGAAAAAAAAAAAGATTTATAGAACTACCTGAAAGCCATGATATTTAAAAAAAAAAATTATAAAGAAAAACTTTCTGAATATCTTAGAACCAGAGACCAAAGTAGAAATTAATAGAATCTACCAATCACTTCCTAAAAGAAACTCCAAAAAGAAAACTTCCAGGAATATCATGGCCAAATTCCAGAACTCCTGAGTCAAAAATAAAATACCAAAAATACCCTGGAAGAAATAGCTCTAATCGCATAGAGCCATAGTTAGGATCATACAGGATTTAGCAGTTATCACTATAAAGGAGAAGAAAGCTTGTAATATCATATTCTTGGAGGCAAAGGGACTAGGATTATAATTTTTAAAAAGCTACCCAGCAAACCTACAAAGGGCAGGAGAATGGTAATTTAATGAAATAGAGAACCTTCAAGTATTCTTAATGAAAATATCAGAGCTAAAAAGAAAGCTTAACATTCAAACACTAGACTCAAGTCAAGTATAAAAAAGCAAATATCAATGAGAAAAAAAAACAAAGGATTTAACAAAGTTAAAGTTTTACTTCCTGGATTAGAAGGGGCTACATAAGAACTTTTTCATCATTAGACCAGTCAGAAGAAGTCTACTTATACAGATGTGAGTTTGAGTCTGTTATATTGGGATGATCTCAAAAGAAAAAATGGAAAGGAGAAAAAGATGTGCTAGGAGAAGGGGGAAAAAAGAATTGGGGAAATTATCCCAGATTAACAAAATAACAAAAAAAAGTATTTAAATAACCTTATTTTAAAAAAAGAAATTGAATAACCCATAAATGAATCCCCTAAGGGGTAAAAACACAGGACTCCATGGATTTAGAAGTAAATTCTACCAAACATTTAAAAAACAATTAATTCCAATAAAAAAGTTATTTGGGCAAAATAGATAAAGATGCTCTAAGTTTCAGTGTCCTAGGACAAGTTTCTAGTTGCTCTGACTAATTATAAGACTTCTGCTCAAATTTCCCTAGGATATTTTGCTTGGATTTCTCAATCCATGGTCAATATATATCCATATACGTGTCATATCCCCATACTTAGTAGAATATAAGCTCCTTGAGGGTAAGGACTAAGTTACTTTTCTTCATTGAATCCACAATATTCAATATGGCATCAAGCACATAGTTTAAAGAATTCCAATCTACATAAACTTTTACAATGACTTATTTTTCCTATTTTTATGACTCCAAAATGTACCTCAGTTCACCATGGTAATCCTAATGCTTCAACAAATCCTGGACTTGCAACAAAAAAGGTAGATTGGTACAAGGGAAAAAAAGATTGTGTTGGGTGTCAGGAGACTTGGGTTCTAGTTTTGCTAAATTAGCTGTTAATAAATTGGAGGAGTGTTCAGGGAAGAACAACCAAGATAGTAAAAAAAAACCTCAAAGTCATCTCATATGAGAATTGTTTGAGACAAATGGAGATGTTTATCCCAGAGAAGAGAAGGATCGGGGCACAAAGGGGAAGGAGAGGAAATATAATACCCATATTCAAGTATTTAGGCTATCATATGGGAAAAGAATGAGATTTGTTCTACTTGGCCCCAGAAAGCAAAACTGGATTAATCAATGAAAGTTTCCAGTGCAAATTTTGGCTTCTTGTAGCAATAGCAGCAGCAGCAACAACAACAAGGAACACAGAACTTCTTTACAAAGAGAGCTGTTCCAATGTGGAATGGACTACCTTGGATGGTAAAAGAGAGTACCTCACTGGTGATCCTCAAGCAGATTGTCTACTTGTTGGATGTGTTGTAGTGGAAATATTTCTGTAGAGAATGGTGGGGAAATGGCCTTTGAGGCCCACTCCAGTTCTGAGTTTGTGTGTGAGTCTTAGTTTTGCTAGCTTTGTGACCTTACAGGGGAGTTGTAAAAATAAATAATGTAACAGATGTGGAATGGCTTCAATAAAAGTTTTTTCTCCCAAGGCTATCAGAAATGCAAAATATTGATGACCTAATTTTAATATTAATACCTCATAAAGAGATTTGTTTATTAGCATAGTGCTCATTTCCTCCACTCTTGGAAAAAAAATATAGTGCACTTGATTGCTTCCTACCACATGCCAGAGATCAACAATCCAGTCTATAAATCTTTTTTTAACATGAATTAAGAATTATAAACAGTACAGTGTAGAAACCAGAGAACTGGCCTCAGAATTTAAAAGATCTGGTTTTAAGTCCTGATTTTAATACTATTGACTGGTTGATTTAGGCAACTCTCTAAAAATCTTATGTTTCAAATCTTCATTAGTAGAAGGCTCCTTCTACTAAGAGGTCCTCAGATATTTCATCTGGCCTCAGACATTTAATAGCTGTGTGATGATGGGCAAGTCATCTAATTGCTATCTGCCTCAGTTTCCCCAATTGTAATATGGGAATAATAACAATATCCGCCTCACTGGGTTGACTGAAGAAAAAATGAAATAATATTTGTAAAGTGCTTTCTAAACTTTAAAGGTAGTTCTTATTAAACATGATTGATTTTGTTGTTACTAGTAGTTGGCATTTATTACACACTTTAAAGTCTGCAAAGCACTTTACATACAGTCTCTCATTTGTTCATCACAACAACCCTGTGAGGTGAATGTTGTTATTATCCCCATTTTATGTTTGGGGAAACCGAGGTCCAAAGAAGTTAAGTCACTTGCACAGGGTTACACACATAGTAAATGTCTGAGTCGGGATTCAAAACTAAGTTTTCCTGAGTCCAAGTTCAGGGCTCTATCCTAAAGGCAACTATGACCACAAGACAAATAAGGAGCAAATGAGAATAATATGTTTAAAGCATAGTGCCTGGCATATAGTGGGTGCTTTAAAATACTTTAAATGACCTGAATAGAAGAAAGGAAATAAGCATCATATTCAAAACCATAACTGGGAACCATTCACAAATTTGGAACTGGGACCTCAAAAGTCCAACCCCCCTCCAACACGTTACAGATAAAGAAACTGAGACCTAGTGAGCTTAAAAGACTTGTCCCAAATCACACAGATAAGTGGTAAAGTCAGGATTCAATTCTCTCAACTGTCCACTGTCCCACACTCCCCATTGTCATTAGACAACCAAGCAGTATACCACACCAGAAAATGTGACGGCTTTGCAGTTCAAACACCTGAGTTTGAGTCCCAGCTCTCCTACTAATTCACTGTGTGACCTTAAATGAGTCACTTTTTACCTCTGGACCTCAGCTTCTTTATACATAAAATGAGGAAGTTAAAAGATCCTGCCTACCTCTGATATCTTAGTCTTTCAAAAACTAAGCTCGCTACCAGTGTGCCTTTTCCATTTAGTTTTCCATCTAAGAGAATGAAAACATAGACTGGGCACAGGAAGCAAAAATCAAATTCAGTCATTTTTTTTTAAAAATTGCTTCCCCAATTGCAAATGCTAGCCTTGAGAATCAACAAAACCTTTATCATATTTTACTATCAGATTTATAGAGTAAGGATTCTGGGTACCCAGAAACCAGAGCAGCACCTTAATTAGACTGCACCAAGCTTGTGCTTTCCCAGGCAAATGATTGCACATCTTACTTTCAAATGCAATTCCTTCATTCTATTCCCCAGCAAAACAGGAAGAGGAATGAAAAAATCCAGAGCTCAAAAGGCATCACATGGTAAAAAGAGAGCTACAATATTTGGGGGTTGCCAAGAACTGGAAATGAACTAACTACTCATAAATTGGGGGATGTCAAAACAAGTTGTGAACCAGAAATATAATGGAATATTTTATGGAAACAAGTTGTGATACATGACTGTAATGAAAAGTTACTGTGCTGTAAGAAATGAAGAATATAATGAATTCGGAGAAGCAGGGGAAGATTTATATGAATAGATACAGATAGAAGGCAACAGAGCAAGGAAAATAATAAACATAATAATCATAACAAATGGGGGAAAAACTGAAAACTGATCACTTTTAACTTTGACCACATGTCAAACAGGAATGGTTCTTTTTCTTATCAATTTGAATCATTTCGTTATATATCTTGAAAATGTAGCTTTTATCAGAGAAACTTGATATCCCAAAAGTTACTAAACTTTTGAGACATTAATACTAGTCTTAGGTTTATACTTCCAAAGAGATCAAAGAAGAGGGGAAAGGATCCATGTGTACCAAAAATATCTACAGCAATTCCTGTTATGGTGGCAAAGAATTGGAAACTAAGGAGTGCCCAGTTACTGGGGAATAGTTGAATAACTTATAATATATAAATGGAATGGAATAGTATTGGGATATAAGAAATGTCCAAAGAGATCACAGCAGAGAAACTGGGAAGATCGGTATGGAGGTACTGTGCTGTGAGCTGAATCTGGAGCACAATTTATATATTAACGATATTTTTAAAATGAGCAAATTTGAAAACTTGAGAATGCTGACCAATGCAATGACCAATGATGATTTCAATAAATTGTTAATAATCCACACTCCCTAAGGAAACTAGGAAGCAGAATGAATAGCACACCAGTCCTGGAATCAGAAGTTTCCAAAAGTTCAAATCCTACCTCAGACACTTACTAGCAGTGTGACTTTGGGCAAGTCACTTAACCCAATTTCTTCCAAAAAATAATAATAATCCACAATCCCTGTCTCCTGCCTAAGAGGTGATTTAAGATATAGACTGAAATAATTTCAAACATAGCTAATGTGGGAATTTGTTTTGTTTAACTATAAATATTTGTTGCAAATAGTTTTGTTTTGTTCTTTTCAGTGAAAATGAGAAGTAGAGTAACAAAAAGATAATACTAATTTTTAAATAATTTTTAAAAGAAATTGAAGATTGTAATTATAATGACCAAGCTTGACCCAAGAGAAGAAATGAGAAAAGGCACCAGTCTCCTTTCATTTCAAAGATGCTATGGAACATTGCATCAAATGTCAGATTAAGTTGGAATCTGGATTAGTTTTTGCTGATTTGTTTGGTTAAGTCATAAAGTTGAATTATCACTGAGTCAGTAATCTACCATTCATGGGAAATGTCATGAGCTGATCAAAGGGAGTATGATCCAAGAACTTTCACCCCTTCTTTCACTTGGCAATATTACTTTGGGACTTCTTTGACTCTTGCCCACCCCCATCAGCCTTGGTACTCTTTCACCATCCTCTTCCTCTCTGATTGGACAGTGAAGCCATGAATTCCAAACCGCCAACATTCCCTTTTCAGCTTCCTTCTGTGTGTTGTCTTCCCTCTTAGATTACAAGGTCCTTGGGAAAAGGACCCACATGTGCAAAATTGTTTGTGACAGCCCTTTTTGAGGTAGCAAGAAACTGGAAACTGAGTGGATGTCCATCATTTGGACAATGGCTCAACTAGTTATGGTATATGAATGCTATGGAATAATATTATTTTATAAGAAACAACCAGCAGGATGATTGCAGAAAGATCTGGAGAGACTTATATGAGCTGATGCTGGGTGAAATGAGAAGAACCAGGAGATCATTGTACATGGCAACAACAGCATTGTACAATGATCAATTCTGATGGACATGACTCTTTTCAACAGTGAGATGATCCAGGCCAGTTCCAATGATCTTGTGATGAAGAGAGCCATCTACACCCAGAGAGAGGACTGTGGCAACTGAGTGTGGATCACAACATAGCATTTTCATTCTTTTTGTTGTTGTTTGCTTGCATTTTATTTTCTTCTCATTTTTTTTCTTTTTGGTTTGATTTTTCTTGTGCAACAAGATAATTGTATAAATATGTATGCATATATTGGATTTAATATAAACTTTAACCATGTTAACATATATTGGATTACTTGCTATCTAGGGGTGGGGGTGGGGGGAAGATGAGGAATTGGAACACAAGATTTTGCAAGAGTTAATGCTGGAAAATTATCAATGCACGTTTTAAAAATTAAAAAGCTTTAATAAAAAATATTTTTTTAAAAAAATTAAAAATAAAAATGGGAATTTTTGATATAAATAACAACACCAAAATATATATATATATAAGCTCCTTGAGGGCAGATACTCTCTCTTTTTGCCTGTTTATATTCCCTGTCTTTGGCAGAGTACTTGACACATAGTAATTTCTTAATAAATGCATATTGAGTTACTGACTTGACTACTAGGAAAGATAATAGATTAGAGAGAGTTATGGGAATGGAATTATTGGAGAGAAGGAGGAAAAATTATCAATGCACATGTTTTAAAAATTAAAAAGCTTTAATAAAAAATAATTTTTAAAAAAAATTTTAAAAATAAAAATGGGAATTTTTGATATAAATAACAACACCAAAAAATATATATAAACTCCTTGAGGGCAGATACTCTCTCTTTTTGCCTGTGTTTATATTCCCTGTCTTTGGCAGAGTACTTGACACATAGAAATTTCTTAATAAATGCATATTGAATTACTGACTTGACTACTGGGAAAGATAATGGATTAAAGAGAGTTACGGGGATGGAATTATTGGAGAGAAGGGGGAAGAGTTTCTACTTCAAGGGCTGTTGTGAGGCTCAAATAAGACAATATTTATTAAGTATCTGGCACAAAGTAGATGCAATTTAAATGTTAGCTATTATTATTTTTGTGGTTGTTATTGTTCAGTTGTTTAAGTTGTGCCTGACTTTTCGTGGCCCATGCTATTATCTCCACTTTACTGAAGAAGAAACTTGAAACAGAAATAATGGGACTTGTTCAGGGTCACACAAGTGTTGGAAGTCAAATTTGCCTCCAGACCTAACTCTCTATCCATTATGGTGCCATCTAACTGCCCCCTAATAAGTATCTAAGGCCAAGTCTTCTGACTTCAGGGTCTGGTGTTCTAACCATTACACTATATTGACTCTCAGATAGTGGCCTTCTCATCCCATTTGGAATTTCTTTTGGTAAAGATACTAGAGTATTTGCCATTTCCTTTTCCAGTTCATTTTACACATGAGAAAACTGAGACCAACAAGGTTAAATGATTTGTCCAGGATCGCATAGCTAGTCAGTGTCTGAAGACAGATTTCAACTCAGGGCTTCCTGACTCCAAGCCCAGTATTCTTATCTACTGCATCTATTATACCACATACTATACCTTATTATTATTAATAAGCACTACTACTTGTCAGTAATTACTAATTTACTTCTTTTTCTTTTCTTTTTTTTTTTTTTTTTTTTTTTTTTTTTTTTGCTGAGACAATTGGGGTTAAGTGACTTGCCCAGGGTCGCACAGCTAGGAAATATTAAGATCAGATTTGAACTCAGATCCTCCTACCTTCAGGGCTGGTGCTCTATCCACTGCACCACCTAGTTGCCCCTTACTAATTTACTTCTAATTATCACTATTATTACAACTAATAAGACATGGGTGGTGTGTGTCCCCCAAAGAACTCTACTCAAGGAGCTTTCAATCTCAACAGAAGATGTAAGACAGAGTCCAGGTAGAGAGAAAATATATGAGGTGAACAAAAAAAGGGGCTCATTTTGAAAATTCAAAAGCAAAAGCCTAAAAAGACGGCTCCAAAAATCAGCATACTAAAATCACCTGGAATAATAATTTGAAAGAAGTCGAAAAGAGATGAGTTGGGAAGGAAGGACGTGAGAGTGGACTTCAAGCATTTGAAGGGTTGTCATGTGGAAGAGAGATTAGTCTGGTGCTGCTTGATAACCGGTATTATAAAATGAAGAGGCAGTGTCAGAGAAGCCTGAAGGCTCCTTCCAGCTCGAATCTATGAAATGAAATGGATATTTATGTTTCTCCATGAAGTGGTCAGACCTCCCCTGGAGTCTTGTATCTAGTACTAGGTGCTTCATTTTTGAAAAGATTTAGAATTGTGAAGAGTGTGTGGAGGAGGGCAGCAGGCATGACTAAGGGCCTCAAGATAAGCCCTCTGAGAACCGGTGGAAGATACTGGAGAGGTTTAGCCTGGAGAAGATTGCTGTCTTGAAGGATTTAAAGGGCTGTCAACCTGGAAGAGGGATTTGATTTATTCCACCCAGCCCCAGAGGGCAAAACTAGAAAAGATGAGTAGAGGAGGCAGATAGCCAGGAAAAACTTTTAAACAATTAGAATTATCCAGTGGATTGCCTTAGGAAGTCATTAGATCGCAAATTGATGGCTGAGAAGAAGGAAACGTCCATTTATTTAGCAGATTTTACAGATGAGGAAACTGAGGTCTAAAGACAGAAGTGATTTATCTGGGATCACGCCCGAAATTAACAGAGTTGATCTTTATAGAATTATAAATTTAGCTCCAGGAGGGGATATAAAGGTTCCATTATCAAATCCCATTATCTCATTTTATAGTTGAGGAAACTGAGGCCCAGAAAAAATAAATTATTTATCTAGGGTCATAAAGAAGAGGGGAAGGAGAAAGAAAAGGAGAATAACTAACATTTATGTAGCACTCACCGTTTTCCAGGCACTCTGATAAGCGCTTGACAATTATTACCTCATTTGATCCTCACAATAACACTGGGAGGTAGGTGTTATTATTACCCCCATTTTACTGAAGAAGAAACTTGAAACAGAGATAATAGGACTTGCCCAGAGTCACACAACAAGTGTTTGAAGTCAAATTTGCCTCCAGACCCAACTCTCTATCCATTATGGTGCCATCTAGCTGCCCCCTAGTAAGTATCTAAGGCCAAGTCTTCTGACTTCAGGGTCTGGTGTTCTAACCATTACACTCTACTGACTCAGATAGTGAGCTTCTCATCTTTGGAAGTCTTCAAGCAAAAGTCACTCATCAGATGTTAGTGAGAGGATTTTTATTCATTTATGATTTGAACTAGATGGCCACTGATGTCCCTTCCAACTTAAGTACATCCAGCCCCTTCTCATTGCTGTGGTGATATTAACCTTAGGCCCAGCAAAGGTAGTTGATTCCTAAAAGGAAGAAAATGAAAGATTTTTTCCACAAAGAGATGAAATATGATGAGTGTCAGGATCCAAGAGCAGCTAGACCAGCATTTATTAATGAGTATTAAAAAATCTCTGCCTTGTAGATCAATGCACAGTCAATAAATGTCTCCGGGTTCCCACTTGGTATCTGATTGGGCACTTCCATTATTTATGATTTGTTTTGCCAAATGAGAATGCTCAGCACAATTTCCCTTTATCCCCAAACACTGGAACAATCTGCAGAGAAACGTTGTTAGGAGTGAGGTATCAAGCCAAATCAAGGAGGAGAGGGAATGGTCAAAGGGGAGCATGATCTAAGGTGTTCTTCCTTTTACTTTTCTGTGAGCCTAGTCTTATCTAGTCTAATCTTCTTAGCCTTCAATCAGACTAGTCCCTACTCCCATGCTATGCCCTGCCCACCTCGACTTTGTGTTCTTGCCCTTCACCCCTCCCCTAATCCTCCTCTCTATAATCTTCCAAATCTTGGACCCATGTTATTCTCAGTATTACAGATGCCCAGGTTCAACAGCAACAATAACCTACAGATGCCCAGGGTTGGAAGATATCCTAGATACCATCTAGTCAATGAATCAACAAGCTGTCATTGCTTGTTGGATTTGAGTGGGGAGAGACTAAAGGCAGGGAAACTTACTGGAAAGTTATTATATTGTTATCCCAGATCCAGGAACTGTGTTGTGCTCTGGGGATCCAAACACAAAAAAAAAAATAAATAAAAATAAAAAGGAAAGAGCCTCTGCCCACAAGGAGCTTCTATTCTATCAGGGAAACAATAGACACATACTTATAAGTATTGTTGTTGTTCAGCTGTTGGTTTCAGTTATGTCTCATTTGGGTTTCCTTGGAATAGATACTGGAGCAGTTTGCCATTTCCTTCCCCAGTTCATTTTACAGATGATTTTACTGAGGCAGAGTGAAGTGACTTGCCCAGAATCACAGAGCTAGTAAGTGTCTGGGGCCAGATTTGTACTGAGGAAGACTCATCTTCCTGACTCCAGGTCCAGTGCTCTATTCACTGGGCCACCTACACATTTACACATACAGTATAAAATATATAAAATAATTGGAATGGAGAGAGGCCCTCGCTGTTGAGGAATCAAAAAAGGTTTCATGGACACCAAGACTGTTTCATAGACACATTTGGCAGTCTGGTGAAACCTGTGGACCTCTTTTCAGAATATTTTATATGCATAAAGTAACATATATAGGATTACAAAGGAAACCAATTATATTGAAATATGGTTGTCAAAAAAATGTTTTACCTTCATATAATTCCAAAGGACTCATAATGAAAAATGCTATCCATTGCCAAAGAGAAAGAACTAATGAATTCAGTGCAGAGTGAAGCATTTTATTTTTACTTTATTTTTCTTATTTTGTTTTTCTTTTTTTGCAGCATGGCTAACATGGAAATATGTTTTGCATGCTTCTTATCTATAATGGGTTTCATATTTCTTGCCTTCTCAATGGGAGTGGGAAGGGAGGAAAGAGGAAAACAATTTGGAACTGAAAATACAAACTAAATTTTTTTTAAGTTCACGCACCCCAGGTTAAGAATGTCTGGCAGGGAACTATAATTTGAAAGCACAGAAGTGAGGAGGAGGGCATTTCAGGCATGGGTTTTACATTTATGTAGTATTTCAATGTTTGCAAAACATTGCATACATATATATGTGTGTATGTGTGTATATACAGACAGATACATGTGCATATATACATATACGTATAAGTATATTATTATATTGTGTACATATAAATGTATACATATTAGTGTGTATATATATACATATATATGTACACAAACATACAAACATGTGTGTGTGATCCCATGTGATCCTGTGCCCATCATTACAGCTCCAAACCCAATTCAACAAATGTTTTTCTGAAGGTCTCCAGAAATGAGACAGTCTATCAACAAAGACAATTTGTTTTGTTTTGGTCACATTCAGTATGAGTTCCTTACACATTGTGGATCCTCAATATGTGTTAGTGAATTTGATTCGAGAACTAAGATGATGTCTTTCTTGGAGGTTCAACTCATGGGCCACCTTCTCCAGGAAACCTCTCCTGATTTCATAAGTCATTACTACTCTCTCCTTTCTTTATGCATCGTACCTTCTCTTCACCGTCACCCACTCCCAACATACATCAGAAAGTAAGCTCCTTGAGAGTAGGGATTATTTTTTTTTGTTTCCTTTGTATGTCTGGCATCTAGCACAATACTACTGGACATAGTCATTTTGTTGCCCCACATACAGTGAGAAGCCCCCAAATATCTAGCTAAACACAAAGAAGAAAATGACTTGAATTTGTGCCATAGATAACACCAGACTCCAGCATTTGGCCCCAGATCTGTCTGTTGGCCAAATGAAGGACTGATCTGTCATTCTGGAAGATCAGGATACCTCGAGGCGTCTAAGATTAATTAGGTCGGAGCCAACAGCTGGGTGCTCAAGCTTTACAAGTCTTAATTATATGCAGCCTTCTTGGCAAGAACACAATCTCAGAAGGCCATCCAGTTCAACCCCAACCTTTTTTTCCTTTACCAAGAGCCAACAGGCGGTCATTCCCTCCTTCATGAAGGACTCCAGTCAGGAGACAGCCATTCCCTCCTGAGAAACCCATTCCACTGACAGTTAGCTCTAATTATTAGGAAGCATTTTCTTTCACCAAACAGAAATGAAACTTGCACCCATTCCTCCTAGTTCTGTGCTCTGGGACAAAATTAGAATTGAGCTAATCCCTTGGGTCTAGGTCACAGCCTTCCAAATACTACAATATAGTCTTTTGGTTCCCTCTCTCCTGCCTCCATCATCATCAAGTGTTTCACCCCTGATTTTACTGGGAATGCTTCTAGTTTATCCCCATTATATATAATGTTTGCTGATGGTTTTAGATAGATGCTACTTCTCATTTTAAGGAAAACCCCACTCATTCCTATGCTCTCTAGTGTTTTGATTAGGAACATGTGCTGTATTTTGACAAATGCTTTTACTGCATCTATTGAGATTACCATATGATTTCTGCTAGGTTTGTTGTTGATTTATTATGCTGATAATTTTTTTGATATTGAAGAACCCCTATATTCCTGGTACATGACCACTTGGCCATAGCATATTATTCTACCACTAAATCTTCTCCAGGTTAAACAACTTTGCTCAGTCCTCATAAGTGATGAACAAAAGGCTCTTTGCCATTTTGGTTACAGGATGTTAGACTCAGCAATTGATCTTAAAATGTCGTGATTAGGGGAAACTAGGTAGTTTAATGGATACAATGGAGTAAGGACTGAGTTCAAATTCAGCCTCAGACATGTACTAGCTATGTGACTTGAGACAAATCACTTAACTGTGATTGCCTCAGAAAAAAAATAGGGGTTTCTGTTTGGAGCTCTTGTGCCTCCCTGAGGGGGAAAAAAGGATAAAAGAAAGATGAGCAAGTACTGGACTTGGAATTGGGAAGATTTTTGTCTGAAACCTACCTCAAACTCTTACTTTTGTGACCCAGAGCAAATTCTTCCCCTCAGTTTCTACAGCTGTAAAATGGAGATAATAGTAACTCAGCTCACAGCATTATTTTGAGAATCAAAAGGGCTAATGTATATGTAAGTCACTTGAACTAGTTACTGAGCTTTTGTTTCCTCTGTGAGACAAAGGAGTGGGACTAGATGCCATTGGTGGTTCTTCAAGCTCTAGATGTATGATCCTACAAATCTCGCAGTAGTATTTAAAACTTCAATCCATGTGGAATTAGGAAGAACTGAGTTCAAATTCTGCCTCATACACTTAGCCTCCAGAATTTTCCCTTCTGTAAAATGAATGAACCCCAAGACAAGGAAGTTTGCCTGGAAGGAAGAGGAGAGGAATTGGTCTTGTACATGATCCTTGTTCAGCAGAAGGAGGAAGGGTCAACTGAATGGCTGCAGTTGGGGGATGGAGGCCCTAGGCAGGCAGAAAATGGAAGCAGGAGGCCCAAAGGAGGGAAAGGGAACCAGAAGAGAGAAAGGAGAGGGCTCCGGAGAGAAGCTTCTCCAGAGAAAAATTTCCAAGCTGCCTGATTTTGCCCTAATTTCTGGCTCAAGATATCTGCTGCAAACCCAAAAACAATTCGCATGGCATCAAGTGGGTCTTAGAGAGAGAAGCATTGGAGACTGGTCCTCTCTCCTTTCTGTAAGCTCTGTGATTCACTGTCTCTGTCTCTAATATACTTTCTCTTTGTGTGTGTGTGTGTGTGTGTGTGTGTGTGTGTGTGATATTTTCTCT
>JAJPUD010006482.1:69872-80404 GCA_023553655.1 Myrmecobius fasciatus
CCCCTCTCTTTTCCCCTCCTCTCTGTCTGTCTCTCTTCTCTCTCTCTCTCTTTCTCCCTCTCTTTCGCTTTCCCCCCTCCCTCTCTTTCTCTTTCCCCCCTCTCCTCTTCTCTCTCTCTCTCTGTCTCCATCTCTGTCTCTCTCTCTCTCCCCTCTCTCTTCCCTACTCTCTGTATTTCTTTCTGTCTTTCTCTCATTTACTTTCTTTCTCTAGCTGTCTCTCATATGTTTTCCGTGTGTCTGTCTTTCATATTCTCTCTCTCTCTCTCTCTCTCTATCTCTATATATACTTTGTCTGTCTCTGATATACTTTTTCTCTTTGTTTATGTGTCTCTCATATACTTTCTCTCTCTCTCCTCTCTTCTCCTCCCCTCTCCTTTTCTCTCTCTCTCCCTCTCTTTCGTTTCATGTCTCTACTTGTCTCTCTTTCTGTGTAAATGAGTGCATCTGAAGATCATCTCTTGCTGGCCACAATGCCCTCTGGTGTTGTTGCCATGGAGACCCATGTCTCCTACTGGCCCAGTGTCCAAAGAGACGTGCCAAAGCTGGGGGAGGGGATGCCAGGAAGGCCCTAGGTCTGTGGCTTCAGGCCTAGTGAGTCCATGTGACTGACCTCAGAAAGAGCAGGACAAGGCCTTGTCACATAAGCAGGGCAGCTTGTGCATGACAAGGTAGGGCTGCTTTGTTGCAAGTTTCTTCTCGGGTAGCAATGAAAACATCCTTAGCCCCAGGGGAGGGTGAACACTGGACAGGTTCTGACCCGCAGGAATGCCAAACTTTTATGATGAGTCCCTTGGGCAAGACTTCCCGCCATCATCAACTTTCAATCCTGGCTCAGATACTTACAGGGTGAATGAATGACCTTAGGTAAGTCACCTCACTTTTCAGGATACCAGTTTCCTTATCTATTAAGTGCCCATAATAATGCATTATTTACAGATGACTTGCAATATAATATTCACAGGTGACAGAGAAACTGAAAGAGAAACAATGACAGAAAAAAAGGGGAGAGGAAGAGTGTGAGGTGAAGAGGGAGGGAAGAAGACAGAGACAGAGAAATAAGAGACCGAGAGATGAGACAGACAAAAAACAGAAAGACAGAGAAAGGGAGAAACAGAGAGACAGAAAGAAAAAGAGACAGAGAAATAAGAGACAGAGAGATGAGAGACAGAGAGATGAGAGACAGATAAAAACAGAGAGACAGAGAGAGAGAAAGAAAAAGAGACAGAGAAATAAGAGACAGGGAGATGAGAGAGACAGAAACAGAGAGACAGAGAAAGGGAGAAACAGAGAGAGAAAGAAAAAGAGACAGAGAGAGAGGGAGGGGAGGGAGGGAAGAAGGGAAGGAAAGGGAAAGAAACATGCCAACCTCCAGTAGTTCTCCCTCCTTATAATATGTTTTGTAAGCTTTAAAAGGTCTTATAGACATGAGAAGTATTATTATTAATCATTATTATTAAAATCATTAAAAGGAAACAGAAAGCTGAAGTTTGACAGTAAGCCAAAGGTACTGATAAATCTCCTTTATGCTCCCCTCAAGCACAAGGTGGCTGTCTGAACAATTGGGGGGGGGGGAAGTGGAGAGAAAGGGTTCTTCCCCAGATAACTAAAAATTTCTATGTATAAGTAGAAAAGCCCTGCTCTCCTATTCCCCTGACAAGCTCTGGGCTCAAAGACAACAGAGAATTGGCACTTAACCAGAAGGAGGGCCCCTGCCCAGCTGAGAAACTCCATGGTGTATGAACAAAGTGCCAGAAACTGCCTAAGGGGCAGAAAAATGCAATCTCCCTCTCTGTCTCTATCTCTCTCTGGGTGTCTCTTTGTCTCTGTCTCTCTTTCTTCATCTTTTCTCTCTCTTCCCCCTCTCTTTTTCTCTACCCCCCTTTTCTCTCTCTTTCCTCTTCTCTCTCTCTCCCTCCTTCTGTCCTCTCTTCTCCCTTTCTTCTCCTCCCTTTTCTCCCTTCTCTTCTCCTCCTCCTTTTTCTCCTTCCTTCCTCTTCTACCTTCCCTCCTCTTCTACCTTCCCTCTCGTTCTCTTTTCTTTTTCCTTTTATGAGCTTTCTGCCCTGATTCCCACACCAATTAGACCTCTGTTTTCATAGAAACTTGGGATAACAGTATACAGACCTCCAATTATGCTGATGGGGATTTTTTCCCCCAAACTCTGGTACTGGGAAGAACACAAGCCCAGCCCAATCCTGAAAGCCTCACAAAGCCTGCAATTACAAGTACTGGAGTCCTTCCAAGCTGAAAGCCCACCGCCGACACCCCCAAACAATATTTGGACAAACTGGGGATATTCAATAGACTTGGCTGTTTATTTAAAGCAGGGTGTGGGTTGATACAGAAGGAGGTTGGGGTTATATTTTTCTGAGTGGGGCTGCCTCACCCCCACATTGGGAGATTGGGGGGAGGGTTTCAGTGCTGATTCAATTATGATTCCAAGAATGGAGAAATACTGCAGAAGGAGAGAGACTAGAACAAACAAGATGCTGAAGAAACCTGCTGTATTGGGCATGCTGCCAGATGTACATTTACCTGAATTAAAAAGCAGAAATACTTCTCTCTGCTATAGTTTGCTAATTTCATTAACACTCATTTTTTTTTTCTTTTCTTCCTGATGAAGTATTATGGGGCAATGGAAAAAAAAACATATTGGATTGGAAGATATATATTTGAACCCCAAATGAACTCCTGGCTCCCCTTCATTTAAAATCGGTTAGCCTGAAACCAATTTCTTGGACTCAACCTTGGTTTCCTCCTTTACGTGAGCTTTTGTGAAAAAAACCCTTAAGTAATTTCATTTTTTATTTTTGGTAGTATTTTATTTTTTCCACATACATGCAAAGATAGTTTTCAACATTCACCTTTGCAAAACCTTGTGTTGCAAATTTTTCTCCCTCCCTCCTCCCTCCCCCAGACAGCAAGCAATCCAATACAGGTAAAATATGTGCAATCCTTCTAAACATATTTCCATATTCATCATGCTGCGCAAGAAAAATAGATCAAAAGGGGGGAAAATAAGCAAGTAAATAACGATCAAAAAAATGAAAATACTATGCTTTGATCCTCACTCGGTTTTCATAGTTCTCTCTGGATACAGATGACATTTTCCATCACAATTTATTAAATTGGCTTGAATCACTTCAAGTGATATTATTGTGAAGAACTCCCAGTGTTTACCATTATGAACAGCTCCCAACGTGGAAATTCTCCATGAATACAGAACAACTTGTCTGTAACTTAACTTAATTGTAGACACTTATCCAGTTATACAATCAGTACATATGGGAGATGGAGCTTGACCCCCCAGGCTTATTGCATCCAAGGTTGCCTCTCAATAACAGTAACAGCTGACATTTAGGTAGTACACTGAGTATTGACACAGTGACTCCTTTTGTATCTGTCCCCTTGGCCAGTAATATTCTCTTCATTTCTATCACCCAGCACCCTAGCCTTCCTTCAAATCTTAGCTAGAATCTTATGTTTCTTGTGCAGTAAGATAACTCTATAGCTATGTATACATATATTGGATTTGTCATATAATTTAACATATTTAGCATGTATCAGACTACCTGTCATCTAGGGGTGGGGGTGGGGGGGAAGGAGGGGAAAAGCTTGGAACAAAAAAAAAAGTTTTGCAAAGGTCAATGTAGAAAAATCACTCATATGTTCTGTTTAAAAAAAAAAGCTTTTAATAAAAAAAAAATCTTAGCTAGAATCCCACCTTTTCCAGGAAGCCTTTCTCTGTCCTCCTTAATTCTAGTGCCTTTCCTCTTTATTCTGTCTATAGCTTAGATATACATAGTTATTTGAAGGTTGTTTCCCTCATTGGAATATGAATCCTTTAAGGGAAGAGATTGCCTTTTTGCCTTTCTTTGCATCCCTAGCACTTAGCATAATGCCTGACACACTGTAGCACTTGACAACTGCTTATTGGTTCACCTACTGACTGGCTGAGTCTGTACATCCCTCTCCCCTCCAATTCTTAGCATCCCAAGATTCCTTAAAAGTTCAGCTCATTATCCAGTCCTTCTTTATCTCTTTCTTCTCTCTTGATTTGCTCCCTCCCTCTTTCTCCCCTCCCCCAAGTCATCTTATATTTACTTTGTATACATGTTATATTTTCTTATGGATATGTTGCTTCTCTAATATATAAGTTCTCTGAGGGCAGGAATCATGTCATTGTTTTTCCTTCTGTGTCCCTAGCACTTAGCATAGTGCCAGACACACAGCAGGTACATAATAAAAGCTTGTTAATAAAGTGATTGATTCCAAAAGATGCTACACAGACTATTTCAATTGAAAGTCACAAAAAAGCTGTGTGGTGCAACTGTTACTATCTTCATTTTATAGAAGAGAGTTTGAGAGATGAAGTGACCCAAGTCCCATAGTTAGTAAGTATCAAAGGTGGAGTTTAAATCCTGCTCTCTCCTGGTTCCAAGTCTAGTCCCTTTGACGATAATAATAATAATAATAATAATAATAATAATAATAAGCATTTCTGTAACACTTTAAGACAGGGAAAATATTTTATGTGTGTTATCTTATTTGATCCTCAGAACAACTCTGGGAGGTAGGTGCTATTATTATCTTTATTTCACAGGTGAAGAAACTGAGACTGGAAGAAGCTAAATGATTTAGACAGCAAATAAGCTTCTGAAGCAAGATGTGATTTTGGGTATTTCTGACTCCAAATTCAGTATTCTATTCCCTGTATCACTCAGCTGAAGACATAGATAGATAGATAGATAGATAGATAGATAGATAGATAGATAGATATAGATACATATACATATATATATGCCTACATGCGTGGATATATATGTATATCATATATGTGGATATATGTGTATCGTATATGTGGATATGTACATATATACATGCATATGTATTATATGTATATACATACATTGTGTGTATGTTTATATGTGTATATATACATATAGATCTATACATATGTATACGTGAATAAAAGTTACTATGATTTTTGATAGGAGCATTTTTCTGTTTCTTTAAAGCTAACCATTTTTTTTAAAAAATCAATTCAAACCTACTAAAAATAAGTCTGAGGTTCATGATCCAAGACACAAATGTTGGTGTTTGGCAATAAATGTGGGCTTATAGTGACTGACTGCCCCCAAGGAGTAGCAAGCTGCTTTCCACAGGAGTCCACTTCTCCCAAAACTCCCAGAATTGAACTATAATTTGACACATGGTATATTAAGCTTGTCAATCTATAAGAGAACTACTTAGTGGATTCAGGGAGGCATGCAAGTGCCAGGTTCCTAGACTCTGAAAACTTGGAAGGTCATGTAGTCCAACCTCCCCACCCCTGCCCATGTATGAAACCTTTGGATTCTGAACAGGCTCTTTAAGGTCATTCTAACATCAAGGAATCACAGCATCTCAGAATTGGAAGAAAGCTCCCTTCAGTCTAGCCCCTGTCTGAGCAAGAATCCTCTCTACAATAAGTTCAGCCAGGAGCCACCCAGTCTTTGCTTGAAGACCTTTCGGGAACACTTTAAAATATCTCCAGATGCAATCTAAGCCACTTTAAGGTATTGTTAATTATTAGGAAGTATTTTCCAACATCATAAGATCTGGAGTGAATAGATCCCTGGGTCTGGAATAAAGAAGGTCAAATATAGCCTCAGATACTAGTAGTGTGACCCTGGGCAAATTACTTTATTTGTGTGGGCCTCCTCTTTTAAAAAAAAAAGGGGGGGAGGGTTGGACTAGTGGACCTCCAAGGTCAACTGCAGTTCTAAGATGCTATGGCTCAGCACCAGATACAGTTGAAAGAGTACTGGATTTGGAGTCAAAGGCCTGGATTTAAATTCTAACCCAGCTACTTCTCAGCTGGGTGATCTTTAGGCAAGCTCCCTATCTAGCCTCAGTTTCCTCTCTATAAAATGAGGCAGTTGGGCTAGATGGTCTTAGTGGCTCCTTGTAACTCTAAATCCCTATTCCTATAGAAACAGGCTCTTACATTATATGGAAGCAAAAAAGATTTTCTTTCAGCATTTCTTCAATGGGGAGTTGAATTGCTTTTGGAGGCTAGAAAGATGACCCTGAAAGAAAGGAAGGTGTTTTCAGGCAGGTGGTTATTTGTCTTATTTGTCTTATGCAGACAGCTCGATGCTCTCTATTTTGCTGAGAGAATATGTGCTCTTCGAGCATGGAAAGGGGAGGGCAGCATTGCCTTTCTCCACTCCCATGATCCCTAAAGCTAAATCACTTTTCTCCTGGGGTACCTCCCCTCAGTACCTTCCCTCTGGGTCCCATCACAGCTTTAAAAAAAGATAAATAAAAACCCCTCCATCTGAGCACAGAAAAATCAGGCCAGGGGCATCCTAAAGGTTTCCAGGCACTTTGGACAGGCAGGGAATGCTTCAAGGCAAACATCCATCCTCAGCTCCATTTCCACTCCAGGCCACAGACCAAAAGACATTAGGAGGCTGCCTGTTTAACTATCCTTAGCAATTACCATCATTGGATCATAGTTTGATAGCTGGGAGAAACCCTTTGGGGCCATCAACTCCAACCCCTTCATTTTACAAAGAAGGAAACTGAAGACAAGAGATCATAGATCATAGATCTAGATCTGAAAGAGAACTTAGAAGTCTCCCCCTTTCTCATCCCCCTTTTCCCCTTTTCTTCCCTTCCTTTCCTCTTCTCTCTTCCCCCTTCTCTCTTTCTCTCTCAATCTCTCTCTTTCTCCCCTCTCTTATCTCCCCTCCTTCCCTGTTTTTCCTGTTTCCCTCTCCACTCCATCTCTTCTCCATGTCTCTCATTCTATCCTCTCCCTTCTACCTCCCTCCTCTGTGTGTGTGTCTGTGTGTGTGTCTGTCTCTCTCTCTCTCTGTCTCTCTGTCTCTTTGTCTGTATGTGTCTCTCTCTATCTCTCTCTCTCTTCGTGCTCCCCTTCCTCCTTCTCTCTTTTCTCCTTTTCTCATCCACTAGATAAAAGAATCCAATGGGAGGATCAAAGAATCACAAAACCTGAAAACGGGAACTGACTTTGCTGGCTATCTAGTCTAACTCATATCTGAAAGGAATACCTGACAAAAGGTGCCCCAGCCCTTTGAACACCTCCAAGGGAGGGGAAATCGACACTTAATGAGTCAATCCCCCACTTTCTCATTGTTAGATTGGTTTTCCTGACTTTAGTCCCAACTTTGTCTTTTTGTAATTCAGTCATTACTTCCAGTTTTCCCCTCTGGGGCCACAGGGAACAAAACTAAATCCTCTTCCACTGGAGAGTCCTACAAATATTTGAAGAGGACATTAGTATGTAATAGACACTAGTAGGGAAAATGCCAGCCCAGTGTTTTAAAGAGAGGTGTGATCTTTGCAGTTCCCATGGTAGTATATATAACAAACATGGTCATATATTCCAGGGCAATACAAAAGAGCAGACATAGAGAGCCTCATTCAGCTCTGAAGAGACAGGCTTTCTCTCTTTCAAATCAGCTTCTGGATGGTATAGCCCTTCAGAGACTTAAACAAGTCTTGAGGGGTTGAAGCATGGAACTAATGAGAGTAAGTTTACAGGTTTGATCCTTCTGGTGGTCTAGGAGCATCCTATATTCTAGAATCACACATGTGCTCCCTGAACCTTGGCCAGCTGTCATAGACACTTAGGGTCACAAAGAGAAAAAATCAAGATCATGGATAAATAGGTGCCCGATCCTAGCCAGAGGCAAAAATCTGGGATGAGTACTCTGCTGACAATGGACCTGTACAAGGAATAGCACTCACATTAGCAATGGTGAACAAAGATGCCTTTGTGAAGGTTATTTGCAAGTCTTTGTGCTCAAGTTCAGATTATCTAAAGTTCTTAGAGTATGCATGGTGGAGAAAATGTTAGCATTGGACTCAGGAAGCCCTGGGATCAAATACTGCTTCTGACAGGTACTAAAGGAAATGCACTCATTCTGGAATCATCAATTTTATGATGCTTACTAATGCACGATCTTGGCTAAGTCACTTGGACTAGATGGTCTCTAGTTCTAGAATTTACAATTTACTTATAATCTAGAACTTAATCTTATAATGTTTCTGAGCCTCAGTTTCCTCATCTGTTAAAAAAAAGGAGAGGGGAGAGTAAAGGTTGCAGTCACAAAATGTTTGTGTCACAGAGCTATGCTAAGTTGTGTTGTTGAGTTTACTTAGGGGAGACAGGCAGGGGGGGGGGATGTTAAATCGAAACAGAACATACAAGATACATCCAGAGTGGATAGAAAGGAACCTTAAAACTACTGCTGCAGTTGAGACTTGAAGTGAACCTCAAAGGAGGTCAGAAATCTTCAGTGTTTGAGATAAGGAGTAAGCTCCTTGAGGGTAGGGACCACGGCTTTGCCTTTCTTTGGGTCTTTAGTGCTAAGCAAAGTGCCTAGAATATAAATACTTTTGGACAAATAGATAAATTAAAGAAAGAGATAGAGACTGGGGGGGGGAAGGGAAGGAGGGAGAAAGAGAGAAGGAAAGGAAGAAAGGGAGGGAGGGAGGGAAGGAGAAAAGGAAAGAGGAAAGGAAGGAAGGGAAGGAGAGAGGGAAAGAAGGAGGGAAGGGGAGAGGAAAGAAGGGGAAGGGAAGAAAGGAGAGAGAAAGGAAGAAGGGAGGGAGGGAAGAAAAGAAAGAGGCATAGAGTGAGGGAGGGAGAAGAAAAGGAAGGAAAGAAAGAGAAAGAAATGGGGAAAGGGAAAGAAGAAGGAAAAAGAAAGACAAAGGAGAGAAAGGAAAAAAGAGAGGGAGGAAGGGAAGAAGGAAAGGGAGAAGGAAGGGAAACAGGAAGGAGGGAGGGAGGAAGGGAGAGAGGCAGAGAAACAGAGAGAGAGAGAGAGAGAGAGAGAGAGAGAGAGAGAGAGAGAGAGACAAAGAGTGTGAGAGAGAGAGAGAGAGAGAGACTAAGAGCACATTAATTATGGCCTTACTATGAGTTGAGCACTGTGTAAAACACTAGGGATGCAAATACAAAATTATCAAACCAGTCCCTCTCAGAAAGCTTACTTAGAGGAAGACAAAAAAATAAAGATGAGCTGGAAGGGAGGGGGCAGTCCAGTGGAGACAAGTCTGATGAGGAGGTGGGGCAGTACAGAGGATGAGCCAAGAGGGTCATGAAGTGAGCATGGTTGGGTCTCCTGATGTAGGTGGCACCAGAGTGCCCAGAGTAATGTACCCTGGAGTCAGGAAGATCTGAATCAAACATAACCTCACACACTTACTAGCTGTGTGACCCTGGCCAAGTCACTTAGCCTCTTTGTGCCTCAGTTTCCCCAATCATAAAATAGGGATAATAACAGCACCTCCCTCCCAAGATTATTGTAAGGATCAAATGAGATAATATTTTAAAGCATTTTGTAAACCTTAAAGTGTTATAAAAATACAAGCTATTATTATCATTATCATTATTATTATTTAATATGGATCCTGACCAGGATTCACCTTATCAGGAAAGCTGACCTTCCCTATGACCCTTCCCTTCTCAGGACTTCAGTTGCTTCATCTGAAAAGCAATAAGAAATAAATAACAGCTGTTCTTACTGCTCATCCAACTAGAGAATGATGTGGATGTTTCATGCCCAGTTCCAGAACAGACCTATTTTAGCCTTGAGAATCAAGGATGCAGAAGCAGAAAAAAGCCATCCAGCGCTCAAATTCAGGTAAACACGTAATTAAGCAGCACTTTTAAAGGATGAGTGGTTTTCTTTTGCTTTTAGCCACACTTTGCTACAAGCTTTGGAAATTGCAGGAGACTCCATTAGATGGCTCTTAGCACCAGTGGAAACACCATTGTTCATTTTTAACATGTCCTCCAAATGGTTCAGAAGGTAATTATGGATACACTCATATTAGGCACTCCCAGTATGAAAAACCAGACTTCCCACTTACATTCTGGAGGACAATTTCTTAAAATTGTCCTAGACAAGGAAGATAGAGGACACAGTGAATGCCTTCTCAAAATGTCTGTGGAGAACCTGATAGATGAGCAGGAAAGAAGCTCAGAAGTCAACTAGTCTTGTCTGTATCTAGACAATAGTCCCCTTTAAAAGTGGCCATCCAGACTCTCCTAAGGATCTTTAATGAACAGGATCCTTCCATAGAGACTGGGTGAAGAGAGCTGTATTGGTCAATTTCCACCACCACCCCACATTTGAGTGAGCTTTGCCTCCCCTCTTTTGCTCTTAAGTCTGCCCTCTGGGGGCCAAGCTGAAGGACAAAGCCAGCCCTTCTTCCATATGACAGACTGATCTCATGTTGTTCCCCCTCCACCAGAGTCTTCTCAAAGGTTCATAGATTATTAATCTTGGAAGCCACTGAGTCCAACTCTCTCATTCCACATACTATGTTTTCTCAGTTTCCTCACGCAGCTTTCCTGTGGTATAGACTTTCAGAATTCTGGTCATCCTTATCTGAACACTTTCTAGCTCCTCAATGTCCTTCCTCTTATAGACAAATAAACAAGATAAAGAAAGATACAAGAGACTCAGAGAGAGAGGAAGGAAGGGAAGAAGAGAGAAGGGAAG
>JAJPUD010006482.1:85404-96443 GCA_023553655.1 Myrmecobius fasciatus
AAAAGAAAAACATGGGTCTGGCACCCTCCCCTAATCGAGGAAGCAGGACTTTGGATTGGCCAAAGAACTCTATTATGCTCCATCAACTTAATTATGCTCTGTCACACTTTTCATGTCTATTTAGATAAGACAACAGAACTGACTCTAAAGGAGATGCAAAAAAGATCCTGATGGGGAAGGGGACTCAGGGAGGACAGATGATTCATGTCTGGGCCCCAGAACCAGGAGGTTAATTAATGTAAGTTGAAATATCTGGCAGCAAGCTGTTAGACACCCATATTACCAATTAACCCTCAGATCTCAAAAATCACAATGGCTGCAATTAATAGAACACAGGAACCATTCTAATTATATGCCAAGTCTAAGAGGCCAATGTGGGAAAAAGGCTGGCTTTTTTTTCTCTTTTGTTATTTTATTTTTCTTTTCAGCTAAAGCACTTATTGGATTTCTTCAGCATCCTTTTTTTCCCAAGAAAAAAATATGCCTAAAAATTAATTTTTAAAAAATTAAAAAAGAAAAAGAAATTAAAAAAAGAAATGGTATGCCTCTGGGGACAAATTCAACATTCTAGATACTAGAAAGTTGACAGCACCATCCCTCCAGACATCTCCCCCATCCCCCACCCCAGCCTTCAGAAGTCTCTCCCTATATGACATTTACTGTGTAGATCTTTTCTAGTCTTTATTATAAAGAATTAAGTATAGTATTGTATAATTCTTCCCGAGAAAACAGAGGACATGGGTTCTAATTCTTTATCTAATACTGGCTCTGTGACCTTGCCCAAGTCACATAATCTCTTTAAACCACAGGTTGGTCCTCTGTAATATGAAAGAATTTGGCTTTAAGAACCTTTCAAGTTTTGAATTCTATCATTTAATGTGTCAGAAACCTGGGCAGAATTCAGTTACCTAGGAAGAACCTTGATAAACCTGAGAGGTTCCAAAGTAAGGCAACTAAAGTGGTCAAGTACCTACAGATTGTACCCCATGAGGATCAATTGAAGGAACTGGAGATAATTAGCCTGGAGAAGAGAAGACATTGTGGGGAAACACTATAGTTATTTCAAGTATTTGAATAGTGATCACTTGGATTTGAGATCAGAGTTCTCCACTTGGCCCCAGAGAGAAGAACTAAGAACAATGTTTAGGAGTCGTAAAGAGGGAAATTTACATGTGATGTCAGGAAAAAAAAACCCAACAATAAAATTTAGTCCAAAGCAGAATGAGCTGTTTTGAGAGGGGCTGAATTTCCTGTCATTTGAGATCTTGAAGCAGTGTCTAGATAGTAACTTGTTGAGAATATTGTAGAGGAGATCCTTGGGTAAATATAGATTGGATTATCAGGGATATAGGAAGCTAGGTGGCACCATAGTGGATAGAATACTGGGCTCGGAGTCAGGAAGACTCATCTTCATGAGTTCAAATCCAACCTCAAATACTTACTTGCTGTGCAACCATGGGATATATTAACCCTATTTGCCTCAGTTTCCTCATCTGTAAAATGAGCTGGAAAAGGAAATGGCAAACTACTCCAGTATCTTTGTCAAGAAAATGAGGTCACAAAGAATCATACATGACTGAAAAGACTAACCAACAACATCAGGGATCAGAAAAGTCTTTGCCTTGAATCAAACCCAGATTGTTGTCTATTTCTTTATGGTCCAAGAGCTAAGAAGGGTTGGAAGGAATCATGGGCACTAAAGTACCTAATGTAGTGAGTTGCAAGTCTGTAAGCACTTTTCCCACAGGCACTGTACAAATTAGTGAGATAGAACACCCCAGATTTGTATTTTGTAGTTATATCATCTTAGTAAAGGCATTTGCTAGGAGCTAACCACTTCAGCAGGGAATTGTCACTTACCATTTTGGAAGGATGGACTCATAGAAGCTGAAGATAGTCATCACCTTGGGACCTAAGCTATATATCTGTGAGTGTAAGCTAGGGCAACAAGATTATTTTAGGCAGTCAGACTATATTAATGATGATGGTGGTGGTGATGACTATCATGATAATGATGATAACTGCCCTGCTAACCTCACAAGGTTGTTATGGAAGTGAAGGACTGATAAGATCCTGACAAAATAGAATTTGTTTTGGAGGGTTTTTTCCAAGATGAGGGGTAATCAGACAAAGGGAGCTTTCCCCAAGAGTCTGACTTAAGTTTTTTTCTTTGAAGACAAAGAAAAGAGATCAGAAACTCGTCTGAGATCTGAGGAGAAAGTGAACTAGGTAACTTTGCACATCCCCTCCCTCAATTAAATCCAATTCACTTGGATTAAATCCAGTGTCATGGCATCCCCTCCCTGATGTGATGATCCTTTTCAAGAAAAAAAGGATAAACAACAACAAATTGATGAATGTAAGTCCTCCTGCCTCTAGCCAGCTCTCTAGTCACTATCCCATGTTGCCCTTCCTGTCTCCATTTTACCCTCATCAGCAACATGGAATTCATTAGATATTGATCAGAGTAGAATGATAGGGATTTTTTTTTAAAAGGAAAATCATCAGCTCTCTGGAGCTTACATTACCTCAAAAGAGACAGTATGTCCATATCATTCATATATATATATATATATATATACATATATGTATATATAATTCATAAAATATATTTATATTTTAAATTTATATTTTATTTATATATATTTTTAATATATTTAAAATATATATATTTATTATATTATATATTTATATATAATATCACATATTATATATAAATACAAATAAATAAATAAATAAGTATAAATATAATAAATATTTTAAATATAAATTAATATACATATATATTATATATATAAATTAAATAAAATATATATTTTTATATATATATATATATATACACAAAATATAGTCAGAATAAATTCAAAGGGAGGTAAACACTGATGGGAGAGGGGACAAGTCAGAAAAGACTTCCTCTGGAAGGTGCCATTTGAGTTGAGCCTTGAAGGGACCCAAAGAATTCAAAGAAGCAGAAAGTGGGCTCCAATCATGGGAATATGATCATAAAATGCAAAGGAATTTCTCATCTGCACTATAGAGGCAGTTTCCTTTTTTTTATTAAAGCTTTTTATTTTCAAAACATATGCATGGATAATTTTTCAACATTAACCCTTGCAAAACCTTATGTTCCAATTTGTTCCCCCCTTCTCTCATCCCCTCCCCCAGATGGCAAGTAATCCAATATATATTAAACAGTAAAAAAAAATGTGTTAAATTCAATATATGCATACATATTTATAGAATTATCTTGCTGCACAAGAAAAATCAGATCAAAAATAAATGAGAAAGAAAATAAAATGCAAGCAAACAACAAGAAAAAGAATGAAAACACTAAGTTGTGATCTACCCTCAGTTCCCACAGTCCTCTCTCTGGGTGTAAATGATTCTCTTCATCACACAAGATCATTGGAACTGGCCTGAATCATCTCATTGTTCAAAAGAACCACGTTCATCAGAATTGATAATCTCATTGCCATGTACAGTGATCTCCTGGTTCTGCTCATTTCACTTAGCATCAGTTCATATAAATTAGAGACAGTTTTCTAACTTGATATTCTCTATAAAAATAAAATCACAGATCAATATCCCCCTCCAAAAAAAGTTTATTGTCATCCTCCTCTTCATCATCATACAGACATCAGGATTTAGTGACTAGAGAGGTGGTCTCAGAGTCAAAAAGAACTGGCTCTATTGACTACTACCTTGTAGTATGATCCTGGGCAATTTATACAACTAGGTGATATGGTATATAGAGTACTGTAGCTGAAGTCAAGAAAATCTGAGTTCAAATTCAGCCTCAGACACTTATTAGCTGTGTGATCCTGATCAAGATATTTAACCTCTATCTGCCTTCGTTTCCTTAATTAAAAAATGGGAATAAATAGCACTTACCTTCCAGGGTTGTTTTGAGGAGCAAATGAGATCATATTTGGAAAATACTTAGCACAGTACCTGATATATAGTAAGCACTATATATAAATATATATATGCATATATATAATTGTTGTTATTATTACTTTACCTTTGAGTGCCCTGGACAATGTTCCAAAATTACAAATTGCAAAGAAGGTATGAACATGCTTTGGTAGAGGGAATATCTGTCATCAATCAGAAGTCCCATGTCCCAGTAAAATCAAGAGTCCATTCCCTAACCCTATTATCATTATTATTGCTTATTGTTCCAAGACATAAAAAAACAAATAGGAAGAGATCAGTGACTGTCCACAAGAGAGCTAAGTTCTCAAATTAAACCCAGAGCTTTGCTGATCTCCATGTTCCTAAAGAAACTAAAGATCACTGCCAGTAATTTAGCCAAGTGGAAAAGCACTTAAAAATAAAATAAATAGTTAAATGCATAAATCCAAGGACACAATCAATACATCATCTATAACAAGAGAACTATGGAAATATGGACTCAGAATTTATCCTGCTCTTGGCACAGTTCAGTAGAAAAAACACAACTTTGATGCTTTACCAGAATATAAGAGTTGAGGCAAAGAAACCATGTAATATCATCGAGTTAGAACTGGAAGGTACCTCAGAGGTTATCTAGTACAACTTTCATATTACAGAAAGGAAAGTGAGACACAGAGAGATTAAAAGGTCATTGATTTAGAGTTGAAAAGCATCTCAGATCTACATTTGCTCCTTTTACAGATGAAGGAAACTGAGGCTCAAGTGGTTGAAATCATTTGTCCGTGGTCACCAAAGTAGAATTGGAACTCAAGTCTTCTGACTCCAGAAACCACTGGTATTGTTTTTACCACAAATATGTTGTTGTGAACTGATCCAACATTCTGCAGAGCAATTTGGAACTGTGCCCCACGAGCTATCGAACTGTGCATACCCTTTGATCCAGCAGTGTCTCTACTGAACCTGTATACCAAACAGATCATTAAGGAGGGAAAGAGACCCACATATGAAAAATGCCTTTTGTGTAGTGGCAAAAAAATGGAAATTTAGAAGATGCCCATCAGCTGGAGATTGGCTGAATAAGTTATGGTATATGAATGTTATGGAATATTATTGTTCTATAAGAAATGAGCAGCAGGATAATTTCAGAGAGTCCTGGAGAGACTCACATGAACTGATGCTGAGTAAAGTGAATAGAACCAAGTGAACGTTGTACCCAGCAACAACAAGATTATGTGATGATCAACTCTGATCGGCTTTTTTCAACGAAGAGGTAATTCAAGTCAATTCCAATAGACTTGTGATGGAGGGAGCCATCGATATTCAGAGAAAGGACTGTGGGAACTGAATATGGATCACAACATAGTATCTTCACTCTTTTTGTTATTGTTTGCTGGCATTTTGTTTTCTTTTTCATTTTTTCCTTTTTGATCTGAGTTTTCTTGTGCAGCAAGATAATTGTGGAAATATGTATAGAAGAATTGTACATGTTTAACATATCTTGGATTACTTGGTCTCTAGGAAAGGAGGAGGAGAGAAAGGAGGGAGAAAAATCTGCAGCATAAGATTTAAAAGGGTGAATGTTGAAAAATGTCTTTGCACATTTTGAAAATAAAAAGCTATTATTTTTTTTAAAAATTTTAATAAGGTCAAATCTATGTTAGACTTCAGCATTACTCAGGTTCCATGTAACAAATGTTTGTATTAAAGGATGCCAGAGTCAAGAACTAATCACTTTTCATCATAGTAAACTAGCTTTGAAATACTGGAGGAAATAGGTTGTCCCACATGTCCCTACCATCACTTCCAAGTCTTTGTTAAAAGGATCAAACCTCTTTTCCCATGTGAACTAGACCAATTATCCATAATCCCCATTCAGAGGAGGCAAAGAGAATAATGCTATAATCCTAAATAGAATTAACTGAACTCTAAATGACATCTTCTATGTCCAAGAAATGATGCAATGAAAGAGCTGGCCTCAAGGTAATCCAAGACCTCTCCACAGATGGACAGTGTGAACATAGAAGTAAGACAAGAATAAGGAAGTTAAACTTCTTTTTAGGGAGTCCCAGAAATCAACAGGGTAACCTTTCTTCTCATCTTCATCTAAAGCCAACTCCCCACCATTAAGGCATGAAGTGTCAGAATTGAGAGGAGCCTTAGAACAAAGAATGTCAGGATTGGGAAGGGTCTTAGAACTCAATGTAAGAGCTAGAGGATCCTTAGAACAGGAGCTGGGAGGGAATTTTAGAACAGAGATTGTCAAAACTGGAAGGAAGTTTATTTCTTATTATCATTTAAGAGATGAGGAAACTGGAATCCAAAGCAGTGGAATAATTTGCCAAAGGTGATACCCACTAAATTAAATTGAAAATAATAGTAATAATTCCTGTATATATAGCCCTTGAAAAATAACAAAAGTACTTGCCTTATATAAGCTCTGTGTGGGAGGTAATGCAAATAATATCACCATTTTACAGAGAAGGAAACTGAGACCCAGAGAAGTAAAATGATTTGCCCATGATGACTAAGAAAAAGATATTGGAGGAGGCCTTCAAACTCAGACCTTCTGATTCTAAAACAACTGCTCTTCCCACCATTAGCCAGTTGGATACAAGTAGAAAGGGTGGCTAGGGCCCACTTATCCAGCCCCACCCCCACCAGTTCTGTAGCGTAATGGAAGATACCACTAGTATCTTGGGGAAGATCTGAGAACAATCCTCCAATCTATTTTTAAAGTGAATGCATCCTACCGAGCAGAAACTCTGCTCTCCAGGGTCCTAGACAAAGCAGGTACCAACCTTCCAATATAATACCCAAGATCCATTTGTGATCATTTTATCAACAGAAACTAGGAGCCTGAGGAAGATAGAGAGAGAGAACAGGTCCTGAATGTCCTAAATAATAGATCTGGGCACAGAGCTCTTTACCACCATTTGCATAATCTCACTCATTTAATGATATATGCAAAAGGATCATTTCCACCCCTTTATTCAGTACACAAATATTTGTTGAGCATGCATTCAGTGCAGAGAGCCACCAGGCTCTCCCTTCTGGTTTCAATTCAAGAAGAAATCAAATTAAACTCTGGAGAGGGAGAGCAGCCAAAAACCTTAGACCTGCAGAGGGGATTTGGAGGTGCCAGGTACAGCTAATCCAAAACCACATGGAAAATTCGACCCAATTCACAGACTGGCAAAGCTGGGAAAAAGCTTAGAATAGAAAATGGTAGAGATGAGAAGAGGAATCTTAGAACAGGGAATGTCAGAGCTGGGAGGGAACCTTAGAACAGTAAATGTCAGAACTGGAAGAGGCCTCAGAATAGGGAATGTCAGGACTGGAAGTGATCTCAGAATAGGGAATGTCAGGGCTGGAAGAGATCTTAGAACAGGGAAGGTCAGAGCTGGGAGGGGCATTAGAACAGGGAATGTCAGGGCTGGAAGGGACCTCAGAATAGGGAATGTCAGGGCTGGAAGGGACCTCAGAATAGGGAATGTCAGGGCTGGAAGGGATCTTGGAACAGGGAAAGGCCTTAGAACAGGGAATGTCAGAGCTGAGAAGAATCATAGTCCAACTTCCTTATTTTTCAGACACACAAATTAAGGCCCAGAGAGATGAATTCATATAAACCAGTTATAGCAAGTAGCAGAACCACTATTTGAACTAGTTTCCTAGTGGCACAGTGAATAGAGTCCCAAGTCTGGAGTCAGAAAGACTTATCTTCATGAGTTCAAATCCGGGCTCAGACATTTAGTAGCTATGTGACCCTGAGCAAAACACTTGACCCTATTTGCCTCAGTTTCCTCATCTGTAAGATGAGTTGGAAAAGAAAATAGCAAACCACTTTAGCTTTTCTGTCAAAAAACTCCAAACAGGGTCACAACAAAGAGTCAGATACAACTGAAAAAAATGACTGAACAACAATTCTATATCCAAGTTTAAAGTTTATCCTGCCATACTCTGCTCCCATCTCTAAGATACCATTAATCTTTGACATTTCATGTTCTCAGGCTCCTCCCAGCTCTGACCTTCTCTGCTCTTGGATCTCTCGATTCTGATCTTCTGTGTGTTTTTAATTTTTAATAATAGCTTTTTATTTTCAAAATACTTGCAAAGATAGTTTTCAATATTCATTCTTGCAAAACCTTTTCTCCCTCCCTTCCCTCCTCCCCTTCCCCTAGATAGCAAGCAATACAATATAGGCTAAACACGTGCAATTCTTTTAAACATATTTCCACATTTATCATGCTGTGCAAGAAAAATCAAGCTCTTCTGTGTTTTAAGGCCCCTTTCAGCTCATCCATCTCTGTTTTCTTCTTCTTGGAGCACACCATCTCAATGGCTTTTGTGCCTATTCCTATCACTCTGCTTGTCTAAAATATCTAGCCTTCGAGGCCCAGCTTATAACATCTCTCCCATGAAACCCTCCCTGAGAAGCCAAACACACACATACACACCCAGAAAGAGGGTGTAAGATATTGAGACTTCAGAGAAAGCCTTCATTAAAATGGGCAACCCAGTAGTGTAAGGGAAGGAGCATTAGACTGAATGACAGGAGGTCCAGGTTCTAGTTCAAACTCCAAGACTGGCCAGATCGCTCCCTTTCTTTTCCAGTCTTCCCTCTCTATATATTTACTGTGTCACTCCTGAGAAAGTCACTTAACCTCACTAAGTTTCCATTTTCTCATCTGTAAAATACTATTATTAATCTCCTACCTCCTTTCACAGGGCTATTATAAGACTCAGATGGCATAATATTTGAAACATACTTGGCCTATATGTAGGTCAATATCATCATCATCATCATCATCATCTCTGGACTTAATTTCCTCATCTGAAAAGTAAGAGGTTTGGACAAGATGATCTCAGTATCTTTGACACTCAAGGAAATCTTTTGCAGTAAGAGAAGGAAATCAGGATTTATAAAGCACCTACTATGTGCTAGGCATCATACTAAGCATTTTACAAATTCATCTCATTTGATCCTGACAACAACTGTGGGAATTTGGTGCTATTATTGGCCCCATTTTACAATTGAGGAAGTGACTTGCCCAAGATCACATGGGAAGATGATGTCTGAGGTTAGATTTGAACCGGATCTCCCTACTTCTAGGCCCAATACTCTATCCACTATTCCATCTAGTGTCCTCTGCTTCACTATGAAATGCCCAAAGGTCCAAGTCAGTGCTTTTTTATATCATTCAAAAGGCCTTGTGGATGTCGGGCACTCTGCTAAGTAAGAGAAGCAGCTGCTTTTCTGAAAGAATTAAATCCTGGGGGCAGCTAGGTGGCACAGTAGATAGAGCACCAGCCCTGAAGTCAGGAGGACCTTGGTTCAAATGTGATCTCAGACACTTAACATTCCCTAGCTGTGTGACCCTGGGCAAGTCACTTAACCTCAATTGACTCAGCAAAAAAGAAAGAAAGAAAGAATTAAATCCTACTATAGGGAAGAAGGGATTGTGGGATGCAATAAGGATGCTGATTATTAAATATCAACAAAATGCAAAGCAATTTTTTTTTTGCAATAAGGGAAAAATGAGAACCAGGAAATCAGGAAAAGTCTGATATAGAAGACAGTACTTGAGTTGCACAGTGAAAAAGAACCACACAGATCCAAGAAGCAGAGTTGATAAGGTTTGGTGCTCCAGGCAGTGGGGTCAGCCTGTGCAAAGGCATGGAGATAGGACATGGGATAACATGGATGGGAAACAGTAAGATGGCCAATGTTAGAAGATGGTGGGATTTCATACGAAAGATGTCACTGACTTTCCCTCACAAGCTCATCTCCTGACCAGAATTACCTCTGAGAATTCAAATAATCCTAGTCCAACCCATAGAAGATCTTCAGCTGGTGATGATTAATTAGTGGAGCTCACGGTGTGGGAAAACATCAAATAATCTTGGCCTGGTCTCATTATCATTATACAAAGCTCTGATGATAATTGCCCACCTGGGGTAATTCACACTTTTATTCAGTCCCTCTACCTGAGAACTTTTTCAACTGCCTTGAAGACCAGTTAAAAACAAAGCAGGAATGACTAATTAAAAAGCCTATTTTTAAAGTAATCCTAACATTTCCCAGAAGTGTACAGAGGCCAGGGGTTTCCTACTACACAACAGTGATACCTGCAGCCCTACTTCCATGACTGCAGGCACTTATTTGTTTTTACAAAGTCAATAAGAGGGTTATTGATAAGGATCCTTTTTCTAGAAAATCCTAAATTTTCAGAAGCAGCTAACTGGCAAAAGTGGATAAAGCTTTGGGCCTGCAATCAGGAAGACTCAATTACCTGTGTTCAGATCTGGTCTCAGACATTTCTTAGCTGTGTGACCTTGGGAAAGTCACTTGACCCTGTCTTACTCAGTTTCCTCATCTGTAAAACAAGCTGGAGAAGGAAATGGCAAACCTCTCCAAGATCTTTGCCCAGAAACTCCAAATGGGGTCACAAAAAGTCAGACAACTCAACAACAACAAAAATTTAAAGGTTGAATATTGGAGAAATAGATTGTCAGAGATAGGAGGGACCTAAAGAACTGAGTCCTTTAGACCTTTCAGCTCTAGAGCTGGAAAGAACTTCAAAGGTGATCAAGTCCAAACTCTTTCATTTTAAAGAGGAGAAAACCAAGTTCCAGAGTAGTTAAATGACTTGCTCTGGATCAAGCATCCAGTAGAAGTTCAGGATTCCTACTAAGGAGATCAACTACAACTCAAGGCATCATAGCCTTAGAACACAGAATGTCAGAATTGGGAGAGGACTTGGAACACAGAGCTAGGAGGGGGAGGCCATAGAATAAAGGATTCAAAACTGGGTATGAGAGAACTAGAAATGATCTAGTCTAATCTCCTGAGGATAAAGAAGGTCAGTGGCAAGGCCAAGGTTCCACAAGTCCTTAGTGACAAAGTCAATCTTAGAATTCAGATTATCCTTATCATAAGTCCAGTACTCTTCTCCAAGATCATGCTGCAGATCAAAGCTATGCTAATCATAAAAAAGGATCCTACCAAAAGAAAGAGGGAAGGAAGGAAGAAGGAAGGAAGGAAGGAAGGAAGGAAGGAAGGAAGGAAGGAAGGAAGGAAGGAAGGAAGGAAGGAAGGAAGGAAGGAAGGAAGGAAGGAGGGACCT
>JAJPUD010006482.1:96543-113437 GCA_023553655.1 Myrmecobius fasciatus
GTGGGTACAAGTAGGAAGGAAGGAAGGAAGGAAGGAAGGAAGGAAGGAAGGAAGGAAGGAAGGAAGGAAGGAAGGAAGGAAGGAAGGAAGGAAGGAAGAGAAAGGAAGGAAGAAAGGAAGGAAAAGGAAGGAAGAAAGAAAGAAAGAGATGAAGGAAGGAAGAAGAAGGAAGAAAGAGAAAGGAAAGAAGGGGAAGGAAAAAAGGGGAAGAAAGGAAGGGGGAAAAGGAAGGGGAAGAAAGGAAGGGGAAGGAAGGAAGGGGAAGGAAGGAAGGGGAAGGAAGGAAGGGGAAGGAAGGGGAAGAAAGGGAGAGAGGAAAAGAGGGAGGAATAGAGAAAGAGGAAGAAAGAAAGAAAGAAAGAAAGAAAGAAAGAAAGGAAAGGAAAAGAAGGAAGAAAGGAAGGCAGGAAGGAAGAAGGAAGGAAAAGAGAGAGGAAAGGAGAAAAGAAAGAAAAAGGAGGGGGGGAGAAAGGGAATTCTGTGTGTATGTGTGTATGTCTCTCTCTCTCTTTCTCTCTATCTCTCTCCCACCCCCACCCCCTCCCTGATTTTTGGAACTCATTCTGACTTTAGCTCACCTGAGCCCTTCCATCACCTTGGATACATGTGAACCTCTGGTGCAAAGTAATTCCTCAAACAACTTCTTTCTAATTCAAATCAATTAACACATATTAAGTATAGCCCATTCGTGAGCCTCCAGGAAGGAAGAGTGAGTCAATAAGAAAAGAACCCTCTCTTAACTCTACTTCAACCGATGTGGTTCTTTCTCATCAGCAGAGGTGACTCCCCAAAGAGCTTGGGTTGCAGCTGTCTCCATGTTGCTGTGTCATGGAATGGATGAAGTACCAAGAAAAGGTCACTGGAAAGTCAGTGTCATTCATTTGAAGAAAGCCTACTTCTATCACTTGCCATCCTAGTCCATTAGGAAATGTTTCAAGAGGGTTGAAATTTTAATAGTTTTTGTCAAATCACATATCTTGTAAATAAATCTGTCGAGATGTACTAATAAAAAGCTATCTTTACTGAGCTGCTTCAAAGAGGTCTCCAACTCCCCTCCCTTCAGCAGACCCAAATGAAAAATAGATGTTACATGATTTTTTGGGTAAACACAATTTTCTCAGGACTGAAAATATTTCCATAATAAAACAAAAAGAAGGGAGTGAGGGAGGCTAGTCAGGCTCCCTTTCCTAAAACTCTGATAACTATGACTTTTCATTACTCTCACCTCTCTGAGACTTAGTTCCTTCATTTGTAAAATCAAGATACTTATATTCCAGAGATGGTGTAAGGGATAAATAAAATAATTTACATAAATTTTACAAACCTTAAAGCACTACAGAAACATAAGCTGTTCTTAGGATTATAGTTCTGAACTTGTAAGAGACCCTCAGAGATCAGAGGTATCAGCTACTTCCCAGAAGTCTGAACCAGATTAAAATATAATTGGGAAATGTTTAACAAAATAAATTAAAAACAATTACATAGATGTTAACTTATGGTTTTCTAAGTCAACTAGTTGCTATAGGGAGTCCTTTCAATCACTAATCTAATCTATACCCTCATTTTACAGATGAGGACATTGAAGAGCAGGGAATTAGTCACTTTCTAATATCAGAGATGGGATATGAACCCAGTTCCTGTCAGACAGAACTATGTTTTCAAGCCAGAAGGGTTATTATGATGGCATGACCAAGGCCCAGGACAAAGCCTTGAGGGACACATAGTTAGAGGGCATGATCTAGAAGAGGAGAAAGAGAAGAAGGCATAAGTAGGAAGAAAATTAGGAAAGAATTGTGTCCCAAAACCTAAAGAGAATAAAGGTGATCCATAGTATCAAAGGCAGAAGAGAAAGCAAGGAGAATGAGGATTAAGAAAAGGCCATTGGATTTGACCATTGAGAGGTCACAGATAACTTTGGAGAGAGTAGTTTCAGTAAAATGATGATGTCTGAAGTCAGATTGAGAGGAGACAATATAGAGGTATCAGTTATAGGATGCCCTTTCAAGGAGTTCAGCCACAAAGGATAGGAGGAGTCACTAGTGATATTGGTGATAAAAAAATCATGTGAGAGTTTTTGAATTTGGGAGAAGCATGGGCATGTTTGCAGATAGCAGAAAAGAGCCAATGGACAGAGAAAGATTGAAGATAAGTGATAGAGTGGAGATGAGAAGAGGCAATCCATTGCAGAAGAAAGGAGGTAATGGAATCACTTGTGCTTGTAGAGTTGTGAGTCTTGGCAAGGAGAAGGGCCACTTCTTCATGCGGAAAAAAAAGGGTAAAAAAAAAAGGAGATAGTATGAGAAGAAGATATGATAAGGAAGGAAGAAGCAATAATTCTCACAACTATTCTGCCTCAGATCCTATGCTAACAAAGAGTTCAAAGAGCCCAATTTAATAATGGGGGGGGGAGGCAAGTGAGAAAAGCTCCCTAATGAGAAATTTTCTGTAGTGAAATGGGCTTCCTCAAGTAATGATGAGCATCCCCTCCCTAGAGGTCTTCAAGCCAAGGCTGGGCTTATCAAAGACTATTAAACAGGATTTTTCAGGTGTGGACACTAAATTGATGCTGATACTCAATTCCTGGATTTTTATACTAGGGACCAAATATACAAAGACAAAAATCCACTTTTTGCCTTCAAGGAGAGGTGTGTATATATATATATATATATATATATATATATATATATATAGGCACATGGGGAACTCAGAAAACATGGGCTGCTGGATAGAAAAGACCTCAAACAACAGGGGGAGTCCTGATCTGATTCCCTCTGTTGGTTATGTACAATTTAGTCTGTACCTCTGTCTTATTTGTAGAGTTGTTTTCTTGTTGTTTTCTCTATTAGAAAGTGAGCTCCTTGAAACAGGGATTATTTTTTTACCTTTTTGGGGGGTATCCCTATTGCCAGTGTCTTGTACACAGTAGGTGCTTTAAAAATGCTCACATATTGAGTAATTGATCTCTGAGCTTCAGTTTCCTTCTCTATAGAATGAGGGCATTTAGATGGAATCTAAGATCCTTTCCAGCTCTCACTCTATGATCCCATATGAAATTATCTAGTGTTCAAGGTCCTATGGGAAATCAGTGTCAAGAATGGTGATTTAAACCCAAAGCTTCTGATGCCATCTCCAGAGCCCTTTGCAGCTGGCCACATTACCTGAGCCAAGAAAAGGTTTATCCTCCAGAGATGAGAGGCTCACAGAGTCAATTCCAAGGCTCCCAAGGTGCAAGTGGTTTGTGATTGAATCGAAAACCTAAAAAAAGGACTGACTTTTCCCACCTCCCAGAAACCTCAGTCCTTTCACCAGGGGTGAGATCACAGCTTTCAATAGCAATGAAACACACTTCAGCACCTCAGCTCTATAGTTCTAATAGCCTCAGTCAAGGGGAATTTCAATGCCAGAGGTGAGAAAAGACGTTCCCTCACAACACCTGGATCTGAAGGCTTGTCTGAAACGGTCACTGCTATTTATGAAATCATTTTTAAGTCCTGTCCTTAATTTTTCCCCAGCCAGAGAGATAAGAAAAGGCTTCAGGTAGAAGATAGGAGTGGAATTGAATTTCTTTAAAAAAAAACTAGGAATTTCAAGTGGGACAGATGCCAGGTATAGGGGATAGCCTTTGCAAAGGCAAAAATGGGGAAATCGAGAGAAAATAGCAAGAGGGCAGGTGAGAGGAAATGCTAATAAGTCTAGAAAGGGAAGTTCTAGGCAAAAATGATACTAAAGTTCACTTATCAGAGCAGAGGTAAAGGGAAATGAGAGTCGTGACAAAATGGAAGTGACGTAGAAAGGAAACAATTGGGACATGGTATAGAAGATATAGTGGAAGTTCACCTGGCTGAGCTACTCTACACTATTGGCACTATTGACCATCCTCTCCTCAACAATACACTCTCTTCTCTAGGTCCTCATGACACACTCTCTCTTGTTTCTCCTCTTCCCTCTCTTAGATCATTCCTTCTTTTTTTGCTTTTGCTCTATCATCATCCATGTCACACATATTCCCTACTTCTGGGTATTCCACAAGGGTTAGTCCTGAGTATTTTTCTTTCTTTAAACTCTCTCATTTGGTGACCTCATCAGCACCTAAGGGTTCAATTATTATCTCTACATAAGTGATTCCTAAAATATATAGTTAGCCTTCATTTCACTTCTGGGATCCAGGTCTGCATTTGCCAATTGGCTATTGGGTATTTCAAACTGGATATCCCATAAGTATCACAAAGTCAACTTGTTTAAAAATAAAACTATGAATCATAGATCAAGAACTGGAAAAGCCTCTGAAAAGCTTCAGAAGCTTTTAATCCAACCCTCCCATTTAATAGAAGAGGAAACCAAAAGGGCAAGTGACTTGGGCAGGATTACATAGGTAATAACCACCAGGATTACAATTCGAACTCAAATTCTGATTCCAAAGTCAGTGGGGTTTTTTGCCATTATCACGCTGTCTCTCAATTCATCTTCTCTGCTATAATCCCCCCTCCCACAAACTTCCTATTTCTGGTATCCAACCTCAGTGCCATCCTAGACCCCTCACTTTCCCTTACCCCACACATCCAATTACCTGTCAATTGGTCTTTTCCACATCTACTCCATTTCTTGTGCATATCCTTTCTTTCTACTCACACAGCTAGGTGTAGCCTTTCAATCTCAAGTTTAAACTCCCTATTACCTCTACCACCAAATGTCAAATCCTTTATTTGGTGCAATAAGTCTTTTGCAACCCTGGACTCAGGCTAACTTGTGAACCTTATTAAAACCTTATTACAAGCTACTTTCTTCTCAACCACTCATTAGAGTCTGGCCAAAACCTAGGACCAACCCTTGGAGAATACCCAGAATTGTATGTGATATGGATGATGACAGAGCAAAAACCATTGAAAAGGAATAGTCCATTCTGGAGAGCAATATGGACTATGCCCAAAGGGTTATCAAACTGCATATTCTTTGATCCACCAGTGCCAGTACTAGGTCTGTATTCCAAAAAAGATCATAAAAAGGGAAAAGGATCAACATGCAAAAATATTTGTAGCAGCCCTTTTTGTAGTGGCAAGGAACTGGAAACTGAGTGGATGCTCATCAGTTGGAGAATGGCTGAATAAGTTATGGTATATGAATGTAATGGAATATTATTGTTCTATAAGAAACAACCAGCAGGATGATTTCAGAGATGCCTGGAGAAATTTACATGAACTGATGCTGAGTGAAGTGAATAGAACCAGGAGATCTTTGTACTTGGCAACAAGATAATGCGGTGATCAGTTCTGATGGATGTGACTCTTTTCAACAATGAGGTGATTCAGCCAGTTCCAATAACTTGTGATGGAGAGTCTTCTGTATCCAGAGAGAGGACTGTGGGGACTGAATATGGACCACAACATAGTATTTTTACTCTTTTTGTTGTTGTTTTGTTCCATTTTGTTTTCTTTCTCATTCCCCCCCTTTCTGATCTGATTTTTCTTGTGCAGCATGATAATTGTGGAAATATGTATAGATGAATTTCACATTTAACCTATATTGATTGGATTACTTGCCATCTAGGGGAAGGGGTGGAGGAAGGGAAGGAGAAAAAAACTGGAACACAAGGTTTTGCAAGGGTAGATGGTGAAAATTATCTATGCATGTATTTTGAAAATAAAACGCCTTTTAAAAAATTAATTCATGCAGCAAAAAATAAAACAAAGCAAAGGAATGGTCCAAAAGGAAGGAAAAGAAGGAGAAATGAAACATGAGGATCCAGAGAATAGAGCCCTTCTTAATGTTCTTCTTGGGGCAGCTAGGTGGCACAGTGCATAGACCAATTAGCCCGAGCCAAGACAACCTGATTTCAAATTTAGGCTCAGTCACTAGCCGTGTGACTCTGGGTAAATCACTTAATCTTATTTGCCTCAATTTCTTTTTTTTATTATTAAAGCTTTTTATTTGCATAACATATATATAGGTAGTTCCTCAATATTGATCCTTACAAAGCTTTCTGTTACAAATTTTCCCCCCAGTCCCCTCCCCTCCTCTAGATGGCAGGAAGTCCACTACATGTTAATTATATTAAAATACTTCACAAATCAAATATATGTATACATATTTCCATACTTATCTTGCTGTGCAAGAGAAATCGTATCTACATGAACAAAAAAATATCTGAGAAAGGAAACCCAATGCAAGCAAACATCAATAGAGATCATGGAAATGATATGTTGTAGTCCACATTTCACATCCCTCTCTCTGGGTGTATATGGCTTTCTTCACTGAACTATTGAAACTGGTTTGAGACATTTCATTGTTGAAGAGAGCCATGTCCACCAAAATTGATCGTCATATAGTATTGTTGTTGTGTATAATGATCTCCTGGTTCTGCTCATTTCACTCAGCATCAGTTCATGTAAGTCTCTCCAGGCCTCTCTGAAATCATCCTGCTGGTCATTTCTTACAGAACAATAATATTCCATAATATTCATATACCATAATTTATTCAGCCACTCTCCAATTGATGGGCATCCATTCAGCTTCCAGTTTCTAGCCACTACAAAAAGGGCTGCCACAAACATTCTTGCACATGTTTGCCTCAATTTCTTTATCTGTCAAATGAGTTGAAGAAGGAAATGTCAAACCACTATCTTTGCCAAAAACAACCATCATCACTTAAATGGGATCCCAAAGAGTTGGAAATGACTGAAAATGACTAAACAACAACTATCCTTCTTACTTGACCCTCAGTCTCCAGTCTGACATTTTGCCCTCACTATTTCCCATACTTGTAGTGAATGAAAGGCAATGAATGCCAGTCTGAATCTCTAGTTGGAATGAAAACTCTCTCCAAGTATTCCCTTTGACATGAATCCTTTCTGCTTACCCCAACTACAAAGGTAGTAAGAAAACTACCTTTGTACCTATTTTTACATGGCTGGTATATAATTAAATACAATCATAGCATTCTTATATAGCACCTACAAGAAGCTGCTAGTGGATTCGTGGATAGAATATTGGATCTGAAGTCAAGAAAATCTGAGTTCAAATCCAGCCTAGTGGTGTGACCCTGGCCAAGTCACTTAAATTTGATTACCTAACAACATGAACCTACTACCTACACCTAACAAATGAATCTACTCGAGAAGGAGATGGCAAACCACTCTGTATCTTTACCTAAGATGAGTTAAAGTTTGAATATGATTGAATAAACAAAAAGCACCTACTATGGGTCAGTCGCCATGTTAAGCATATTACAAATACTATGTCATTTGGATTTTTACAACAACCCTGGGAGATGGGTCCTTTTATTAATGTCCTCATTTTACAGCTGAAACTGAGGCAGTACTTAAATGACTTGCCCAAGATCACATATCGAGTAAATGAGGTGACATTTGAACTCAAGTTTTCCTGACTCCAGACCAGCACACTGAGTTATGTTGTCTCCCCAGATTGACTGTTTCAATTTTGTCTTTGTACTCCCAATACACACTTATACACAAACACACACATACATACACATATATATATATAATGTATAGGCTATCAATTTAATATATATAATATGTATGGGTCATAATTTTAAGGTTTTCAAAGGGCTTTACAAATGCTACTTCATTTTTATCTTCACAATACCCCTAGTTGAGAAATGCAATTGTTATCCTCATTTTACAGATGAGGAAACTGAGGCATGAAGAGATGTGACTTGACTAGAATCACATAAGTTCATAAGTACCCAAGGCTGGATTTTAATTCAGTTATTCACCTCACCAAGCCCAGTGCTCTATCCATGGAACCACCTATAGATATCAGGTAGGATTTGAAGCCTAGTTTTGCTGAGCCTTCCTGAATCCAAATCAGGCATGGCTTGAGCTACATGGCTTTTTATGTCCCTTCCAAACCTGAGCTTCTATCAGTTCATCAGGGTGAGAGCACTTTGCAGCAATGGGAGAGCAGCCTGTGAGCATATAACAGAGGAAAGCTAATGAAGGGACTGAGAGGCTTCACCCTTCAAGGTGTTTGCGTATTAAAATATGGGCTTTGGGCTGGGAGGGTCCTCAGGAGCACATCAAGCTCTGCACTAAAAGTGAGGAAGACCCAAGTTCAAATCCCACCTCATATACTTAACTGTGTAACTCTCTGGGTCTGTTTTCTCATCTGTAAAATAAACTAGAAAAGATGGCAATAGACTCAATTGGATTCAATGGAGTTGAAGGTCCCTTCTAGTTCTAAATCTATGATCCTATGATTTCCTTTTCATTTTTATAGAAAAACAAACAGATTCGGAGAGATTGAAACTTGCCCAAAGTCTCAAATGTAGTGCCAAAGGTAACTAAATTCTCTGATTCCACAACCAGTGCTCTGTCCAAGGTACCATATTTTTAAAGGAGCTAATTATCTCTTAAGGGGCTGCTAGGTGGCTACATAAGGCACAGAGCATTGGTTCAATTCTGGCCTCAGACACTACCTTGCTGGGTGACCCTGAGCAAGTTATTTAAGCCTATTTGCCTCAGTTTCCATATCTGTAAAATGAAGGAAATAGCAAATTACTCCAGTAAGCAACATTCTGAATGGGCATCCTTTGCACTATATTGGAATGATCATTCTACTGGAAGTAGGGAGAGAGGGCTTAAGTCTTTTTTCTACCCACTGACTCTGAGTCAATTTTGTAAACTCTCTGAATTTCAGTTCCCTCCTTTGAAAAGTGGGAAAAATAACAATATCCCCTTCTCTACCTAATTCACCAAGTTGTAATGGTCAGACCTGCTAAAATACAATAAATTACAAATATAAGTTGTTATGACCATTGTTGATACTGAAGAATAGCTATCTTTAATAAGATGGTGCATGTGAAGCACTAGATACAGCATTGGACAAATACTAGTTTTTTGTTTTTTGGTTTTTTGTTTATTTGGGGTTTTTTATTTTTTTTTGTTTGTTTTTGTTTTTTTGCTGAGGCAATTGGGGTTAAGTGACTTGCCCAGGGTCATACAGCCAGGAAATGTTAAGTGTCTGAGGTCACATTTGAATTCAGGTCCTTCTGCTTCCTATCACTATCCACTGCACCACCTAATTGCCCCCTCAAATAATAGTTCTTATTTTCATCCTTTGGAGAGGGCGGAAGAACAATACCCTACCCAGATCTTAAATGCTTCCACCTCAATGGCCAAGATCTGGGCAAATCTGAGTCTTGCTAAACTAAATGGTTTTCCTTCGATTTGTAAGAGGACTTAAAGTAATGAGAAAACTTTTACTCCTGCTTTTTTTCTCCTAATAATTGACCCGTCCCGAGGGTCTCGAGCTAAGGGTGCCTGAAATCTCGCATCTGCCTGTGAGCCGAAGGCTGGGGAGGCTTCAACCTGGGGATGGGCTGTGAAAGGAAAGAATGGAGACCACTCTGTGTAGGGACAGAATAGCTCGTTTATTGAGGCTCAGTACAGGGTTTATATACATTGTGTATCAAAGTAAACTTTCATATAACAAAGGATGTAACATCTGTTGACCATTTGTCAGGAAATTGAGTAAGGAGAGGAATCTTTGTGTATGTGTGACTTCTTGAAGCAGGATGCCTGCTTGACACTTTCTTGAGATAATTGATCGTATCTGGCTTCCTGGTATGCACTTTTTGGGGGCAGGGGTTTGGTAGACCTCTTTGTCTCTATCAGTCTCTTTGTCTCCAACAAATAATAAAAATTAAACAAATGCTGCCCACAGAGCACAAGCTTCTTGAGATCAGAGACTGTCATTTTTTTCCCTCTGCATTACAACCCCAGTAGCTAGAATTAGGCCTGGACACGTATTGGTGCTGGAATACTGGTAAAAATAAATTGAAGTTGCAACAGACAAAATGAGAAACCAGAAGATCATAAAGTTGAAAGTGACCTGAAGGTCATTTATAAAATGGGAAGGTTGAAGTGCAGCAATGGGAAATGACTTTCTCAAATCCCACAAATAAGAAATAGGATCTCTGTAATGTAACTTTCTCTCTGTCTCGTTCACTTTTTCTGTCACTATCTCACTCTCACTCTTGCTCTCTTGTTCTCTCACTCTCTCCAAACACTTATCCCTCAGGTCTCTAGTAACATTCCAAAGACAGACAATGGGGTCATATCAGGAGGGAACCAAGTTACAGCAGCATAATAACCTGCCACAAGGCATAAGATTGTGCCACATAAGGGCCACTTTCCTCTCTCCCTCAAAACTAAGGCAATATTTAACACTTGTAGAAGGAAAAGATGAATGAAACTCCTTAACTTTCAGAGAGGGTACAGAAGGTCTGAAGGTTCCCAACATCAGATTCTGAAAGACACCTGCCCCTACACCCACTTGATCAGAGGCTACCTTGATATTTCTAAGTAATATCAAATATTTCTAAGTAGTCTCTTCTATTTCTGCCCCCCCCCCAAAAAAAAATCTAGCCTGGAGCCTACATAGCCCTGGGCCTAAAAATGAGGAAGCTCTCATCCCAAACCTACTTCTTGAAAACATTTGGCCAAGAGAATCTGAGTTTAAAGGGACTTCTGAGGCCATCTCACTGACCAAGAATCCTCTCTACTTCATGGCCAAAAAATGGTAATAAAGCCTCTCCAGTGACAGAAAGCTCCCTACCTCTGTGGGCAGCCCAGGGTACTTTGGGACAGCTTTCAGAGTGGGGAAGATTTCCCCCTCATCAAGCCCCAGTCTGGCTCTTCCACTCATGCTCTTGGTGGTTCAACCCTTTAAAATCAAGGAGAACAAGACCGAGTCTTTTAAAGATTTGAGGAAATATCAGTCAGTCAATAAGCATTTATTAAGGGCCTCCCATGTATCAATAGGTTAGTCACTGACTAAGCATCTCCAATTCCTTCTACTCATTCTCAAATGAAGCAGACTCAAGGCCCTTCACATTCCTGACTTCCCTCCTTTGGACACTCTCCAGCCTTTCTTTAAATTATGGTGTCTAGAACTACAAAAGGCTCCACGTGAGATCTGACAAGGGCAGAGGGCAGTCTGATCATCAATAATCCTGGCAGTTAGAACCTTCCAATGCAGCCCAAAATCACATTAGCTTTTCTGGCTGCCACATCACATTTCTGATTCATATTTAGCTTGTAGGTCCATTAATACCCTCCAATCCTTTTGGGACTGCTGAAATTCCATGCCTCTAATAACTCATATATGTGTGGCAGATTTTTTCATGCTCAAGTTCAAGACTTTACTTTTATCCGGTTCAACCTAATTCTCTTTCTAGCCTATCAAGATTCTTTGGGATCCTATCTTCCATTCTATTAGCTATCCTTCATAGTTTGGTGTCATTTAATAAGAAATTATATTTATATGTTCAAGCTTACAAAGCACCTTATGTACACCAACCCCTAAAAGATATAATTAGTCAGAAGACTATTATTATCCCCATTTTACAGATCAAGAAACTGTGTCTAAAAGAGAGTAGATGATTTGCTCAAAGTCACCAAGTTAGTAAATGTCAGAAGCTGGATTTGAACACAAATGTGACTCCATGTTTTGCACTCTATCCCTACACTATAATGCTTCATTAACATTCATAGCATTGTTAATAATGCTAAACACCACACAATTCAACATAAACTCTTGAGGTATTCCACTAGAGATCCACTCCCAAGTGTGCATCAAATCATATTAATGACTCCCCTTTGGGGTCAGTCATTCAATCAGGTCCAAATCTACCTGAACTTACTGTCATTTAGGTCGTTTCTCTAGTTTATTCCCAAGAGCAATTAGACATAATCAAATGACTCACTAATATCTAAGCAAACTCTACTACATTCTCTTAATCTACGGGTCAAATAATTCATTCATAAAAGGAAGGGATGCTAGCCTGACATAAGCTGTCCTGGATGAAGCCATGTGATCCCAGTTTACCTTTCTAAATGGTCACTAACCATCAATTGGTTAGTGTTTTGGCATTGGTGAAATGTTGGAATTAAGTATTAAGTAAGTTTGAGCTTTAACACTTTCTTAATTGATGGCTGCCTTTAGGCCCCCAACATTTTATGTGTTTTTCATTATCTTCTAAAAAAGTTTGTTTACATGTCAAAAGAGTTGTCCCTCTTTTGAGTTGCATTTAAAACATTCAAGAATATTGGTGTTATTATTGTTCATTCATAGCAGACTCTTCATGATCCCATTTGGAGATTTCTTAGCAAAGACACTGGAGTGGTTTGCCATTTCCTTCTCCAAATCTTTGTTCAGATGAGGAAACTAAAGCAAGTAGGGTTAAGGGATTTATTTAGCCAGGGTCATATAGCTAGTAAGTGCCTGGGGCCATATTTGAACTCAGGAACACTCATCTTCCTGATTCCAGGGCTGGCGCTCTATGTACTATGGTACCACCTAGCTGCCCTTTTAGGAATATTGCCCGCAATCAAAGTCAAGTTCATGGGTCTGCCTATATTGACAAAGTGCATTCTCTTCATAAAGCTCCCCTAACCTTGGGACAACCTGTGGGACTTTTCCCCTTCCATGGGCCTCAATTTCCTCATCTGTAAAATTAGAAAGTTGGAATGGATGTCTTCCAAGACTCTTCTAGCTCAAACTATGAACCTTTGAGAAAATTTAGTTATGATTTCTAGATTGCAAGCCAAGGACCCCCCAAGGAGTAGGAAGAAGACCCTGATACCTATCCCATGAGGCCTTCCAATGCATGAATATGTGAAGCATTTCAAAGCAGTATGTTCAGATTTGGAGGAAGCATGGAATAGAGTCTTGGTCTTGGAGTTACCTAGATCTGAATTCAAGTCTTGATTCTGACTCATGTGCTCTGTGGTTCTGGGCAAGTCATTTCATTTCTCATTGCTCAAAACTACTCTCAAAGACTGCAATTAGTAGAGAAAGTTTCATCAGCTGAGAGCTCCCATTGGGAACTGAGTTTCTTTCTCAGTAAAAGGAGGGAACTGGAGTAGAATCATAACTAAATTCTCATTGAGCTCCAGCATCTTGAGATGACTCCTCAGGGCCTCCAAGGTCTGGCCAGTGTGGACTTTGACATTATTGATTTTTAGAGTTGCTAAGGCCCCACAAAGAAATCAAATCCTGCCACAGGCTGAACCATCTGAGTCCATCTGGCCCAGCTATTGCTTCATTGGGGCCAGACTCTTGGTAGCTACCCTCCAGCCAGATACTTACTGCCCTGACTAAGGGAGATGGTGATGACCTGGGATTTGGAGAAGAATCCTACCCTAAAACCACTTGGGGCTCACTCTGGCCCCAGTAGCGATTTTGCTAAACCACTCGGTGTGGTTATAAGGAGCAGCTGGGACATAGTGAAGCAATCCTGTTCTTGTGAAGGATCCCAAAGAAACCATGGGGACCCCAAGAAGCTTGGTACCTACAGATGCCTGAGTAATCTCAACCCTGTGCCAAATGATCACCAGCATCAGCACCCTCAAAGCTTGTACAGACTTTCTAATATTGCTCTTTCATCTCCACCACGATGCTGCTAAGTTAGAATTTCACTTCTCTCCTGCCTTTCAGGAGTCCAGAGGGAAAAAAAGGTTCCCGAATACCCCAAAAATGATGTCTGAAATTTAGAGGAGGGAAGATGAAGTACCCCTTCGGAGAAGTCTAGGGAAGAGTAAGGGAATGGACACTGGAAAAGACCTCATCGGTCAATTGATCCAACCCCTTCGCTTTTCAGATGGGGAAACTGAGGCCCGGAAAGGAAGAGAATTGACCGCACAAAACAGACCGACAAAGGGAATGACAAGCGTCTAGGATGCAAATATTCTCGAGGGTCCAGAATCCTCTCTCCCTCCGCACACACACCCCAGTTCAGACTGGGAAATTTCGGGGGAGGAGGGAGGAAACAGGAGGCTGCGGCTCCCGGGCGCTGCGCTGCTCCCGGCCACCTGTGCCTCTGCTAAGGGAGGACGCCTCCTCCTGCCGGGCCGCACTGCGGGACGGACCTGGGGCTCGAAGCGGGGGGGGGGGGGGGGGGGGGGGGGTGGTTAGGGGGCCTGGGGCCCGGGACCCGCCCCTCTCCCCTCTTCGTCCCTCCCCCAGGAGGACCACAAATTCTCCTCTAGCTCCCAAATCTCAAGTGTAGACAGCCTCCCCCCCCGGCCGGCCCCAGCCGGGAACAAGAAGCTAGGGCAAGCTAAGGAAGGGAAGGAAATTGGAGTTCAGAATCAAACCCCCATCCCCCCTGCAACTCCCTTCCTCAGCCGCAAATGCTCCCTAGGGGCGGCAGAAACTCAGGAGTCCCGGGCATCCCAGGGCGCCCCCTTCCCCGATTGCCCTGGCACCTTGAGCTGCTGTCGCTCCCCCACCTCCCACCCCGCGCACCTGGCTGGCAGCTTACCCTGCTCCCAGGCTGGGCTCCGCCCGCGGCGTCCAGCTCCTCTAGCTGCTGGTCTGGCCGGCCGCCCGGCTCACCGCAGCTGCGTCCATGGCAGCCTCCCGATCTCCACCCCCCTCCCCAACCCCGGCCCCGCTCCGCCCCCAAAGTAGTTCCCCACCAGTGGCCCTGGGATCCCGCTCCGCCGCTGTCCAAGTGGTACCCAAAGCCACTGGCTCCGGAGCAAGAGAAGAAGGCACTTGTTGCTCGTCGGAGGGGTTCTCAGAATAATAGAAAGGGAGTTGGGGTGATGTGGGGGTCCCCATATGCCCCAGCCCACTCCAGGATAGAGTCTTTTTCAGGCGACCCTGCTTACAGCAGAAATCCCCACCCCCAGTCTCTGTCCTCCTGAGTGAACCTAGAGAACAATCCAGAGCTAACAAGGCATAAGTAGCTCAGGGGAACGATTCCCCCGCCCCCATCTGAAAGCTGAGTCTAGCAAAGGGTTAATGAGAGACACGAGTCCAGAGCTGAGATGTTGTAAGTACACCCTCAACCCCAGCGGGGAACGAAGGCAAGCAAAGGGTTAATGATATATATCTAAATCCCAGGCATAAAAAGGCCCCCACTAGCATCCCAATTTAAAAAAAAAAAAAAACTTATTAATGAGAGATTTAGATCCCAGACTTTATATTCTAACCCCTTTCCCCTTATACAAAGATCAGAGACTAGCAAAGGGTTAATGAGGACGCCATCTGGATAACAAACTGTCATGGAGCCCCTCCCCCCCAAACTAGGAGTATAGGCTAGCAAAGGGTTAATGGGACACCTCTAGGTCAGTTGTCCAAGGTTTGGGATCAGAAGTCCTGACTTCAAATCCAAACATTCCCACTCACTACCCATTTACCCCAAGTCATTTAACCTCTGAAGGAAATTTCCTTCCAGATCTACAGCCTAATCAAAACTCCTGTCCTTCCTCCCACCATTACTAATGGTCACTCTAGATCTGTTGAGTAAATAGACCCCCACCTTAGCCAGATGTGAAGGGTTCCAAGTTCATTCATTAAGAATGAACTTCAGGGACAGCTACAGGTGCAGAGGATAGAGTTCCGGCCCTGAAGTCAGAAGGATCTGAGCTCAAATCCAGCCTCAGACACTTAATACTTCCTAGCTGTGTGACCCTGGGAAGTCACTTAACCCCAATTGCCTCAGCAAAAAAAAAAAGAAAGAAAGAAAGAAAAAAGAAAAAGAAAGAAAAGAATGAACTTCAGGTTTCTGCCCATCCCATAATACCCACCCCAAAATTCTCCATTCAATTTGATTTTTCTCCCCAGTACCTTCTTCACAAACTTCCTTCGGTTCCCAAGGCAAACTCCCCAAATAAATTAAAAGCGCTTTCTGGAACTATTGTCCAAATTGAGTGGAAAACCCAGTGACTCTGAGAGGTCTGGAGAATGTATTTTTCCCTAATGAAAGAGTAAGTTTCATACATACCCCTCCTTCCACACCTAAATGATGTCAGGTGATTAAGTGGCACTAATCTCCCTTCAAGGAAGATAAGACCAAAAAAATTAAAAAGAGGGGGATGATGGAAGCAAATGGTTCATTTTTTCATTTTAGAAGAAAGGGAAAGAAAAACATTCAGGAGAAGGCAGAAGATGAGAGGGGAGGGGGGGGGAGGGTTAATGAGGGAAAGAAAAAAAGAACTAAGAAGTATTAGTCTCATTAAAGCCTTTTTCCAAGCACCTTTTCCCTCTCCTACCTCAATACACTATATCAGTGCTTCTAGGGATCACTTGACTCAAATTTTCAAAATGGTTCATGGGCCCTGAAAACTCTTCTTGCATAAAAACAAAGTCATACTTATAACTTTCAGATGGGTCACAAAATTAGGAGAGATTCTCAATCACAGGATTGAAAATTGGAAGCCACTTTGGAGGCTGTCTACAATTCTTCTTTCCCCACCCCATTTTACACATTAAAGACTGAAGCTCATGTTAAGTAACCCAAAATCACACAGCTAGTTAATGACCCAGCTGGCATTTACATCACTTAATCCCATTTGTAACCAAATCAAGATAGCAGACTGCTGAGCCCAGTCCCAAAGGAAAGTATTGCACAGAAGGTATTATATGAAAAGTCCTTCAGAGAACTTCAAAAACTTGATCACTCAAAAAGGAATGAGGGAAACTTTGAGCTATGAACAGGATTCTCTCCAAGTCACAGAAATTGAGTTTCATTGTGTTCTGTAGTGGGCACACAATGCCTAATGGCTGATGATGTGCTAAACTTCCAATCCTACCTCAGACACTGGTTAGTTGTGTAAACCTGAACAAATCACCTCTCTCAGACTCAATTTCCTCATCAGGCAAATAGGCCCAGGAGTAGTACCTACTTCACGGGTTGTCATGAGACTGGTATAAGAAAACATGTTTTAATTGCTTTCAAAATTTAAAGATTTTTGTAAATGTGAGTTATTATTCTTCAAAGTCACATATCTAGGAAGTATCTAAAACTGGATTTGAACTCAGGTCTTCCTAATTCCAGCCCCAATAGTCTATTCACTTCAGCATTTGCCCCTTAATTTACACACACACACACACACACACACACACACACACACACACACACACA
>JAJPUD010006482.1:113447-128733 GCA_023553655.1 Myrmecobius fasciatus
CACACACACACACACACACACACACACACACACACACACACACACACCCTCTAGTCTTCTTATAACTTACTCTTTGCCAGAAATTCTTCAGCCCAGTGACACTGGTCTCCTGACTATTCCTCCAGCAAGACCCTCCATTTCTGTCCTTGGAAATTTTCTCTGGCTTCCCATATGCCTGGAAAGCTTTCCCTCCACATTTCCACCCCCTGGCTTCCTTTAAGTGTCAGTTAAAATCTCACCTTCTGCATTTCCAGGCTTCCTTAATCTTAGTGCCTTTCTTCTGAGACTATCCTTGATTTATTTTGTTTGTCCCTGGCTATTTGCATGTTTTCTCCCCTTTAACCTATGAGCTCCTTGAGAACAGGCACTTTTGTCTATTCCCAATAATTAGCCCTGTGCCTAGCACATAATAGCTGCTTGATAAATAGCAATGGATTAATTGACTAGGTCTATGCTTCCTGAAATAGATCCACAACAGCCATAATCTTCAGTCAATGCTGATAAATCACAAATTGTGACATTTCAGCAATTTCTGAAGAATCAAACTTGGGAAGCATAAATGTACAGGTGAGAAAATTATAACCCAGAGTCCAAAGTCATACAGCTAGGTAAAGAGAGGTACATGATGGTCTTCCTTTTTTTCCAATCAAGAATGGTGAATTGTTACCCCCAAATTTGAGAGAAGATCTTTTCTCTAAAGCAGATTAGCAACTTCCCTGCAATTTATAAGCATCATAATAATTACTGACATTTGCAAAGAGTTTCAGGGTTTGAAGTTGGATTCTCACAAGGTATAAGATATATAGCAGATATACTGATATACCTTGCTTTATTGCTCTTTGCTTCATAGCACTTCCCAGATATTGCTTTTTTTAAAAACAAATTAAAGACTTGTGACAACCCTGTGCTGATCAAATCTATGGCACCATTTTTCCAACAGCATGAGCTCACATTGTGTCTCTCTCATTTTGTTGATTCTCTCAATATTTTAAACTTTTTTATTATTGTATCTGTTTTGATAATCTATATTCAATGATCTTTGATGTTACTATTATTAATTGTTTTGGGGCACCAGGAACCTTGCCCATATGAGATGGCAACTTGAGCAATAAATATTATATGTGTTCTGACTGCTCCACTGTGCAGCCTTACTCTATCTTTCTCCCTCTCCTTGGGCCTCCCTATTCCCGGAAACATAACAATATGAAGAATATTACATCAACTTAGTTGATAAAGCAGAGGCAGGGTTTGAGAAAATTGATTCCAATTTTGAAAGAATTTCTACTGTGGGTACAATATCATAAGCCAGCATCACATGCTACAGAGAAATCTTTCATGAAAAAGTCAATCATTTTGGCAAATCTCATTGTTGTCTTATTTGAAGACATCCCAAATTTCAGCAACCACCATCCTGATCGGTCAGTAACCATCAACATCAAAGCTAGATCCACCAGGAAAAAGATTAGGACTCACTGAAAGCTCCAGTGATACATTTTTTTAACTATAAAGCATTTTCTTATACTTCAAATACTATATGGCACAGTGGACTGAGTGTTGGGACTAGAGTCGGGAAGATTTATCTTCCTGAGTTCAAATCTGGCTTCAGATACTTCCTTAGCTATTTAAAATCTGAGCAAGTCACTTCATCCTGTTTGTCTGTTTGTCATCTGTAAAATGTGCTGGAGAAGGAAATGGCAAATCACTCTAATATCTTTGCCAAGAAACCCCCAAAAGAGATCACCAAGAGTCAAACATGGCTGAAAAATGACAACAACAAAGTTTCAAATTAAAATACGTGCAATGTTTAGATATAACACTATTGTACATTTAATAAAGTGCAGTATGCACTGGGAACTTTTAGATGCACTGGGAAACCCAAAAGTTCACATGACTTGAATTATTTATACATTCAACTTATTGCAATGGTCTGAAACTAATCTAAATATCTCCAAGGTATGCCCATAGCCTTAGAAAGTTGTTTGGGGCACTGAGGGGTTAATTGATCTGCTCAAAATCACACCCCCAGCTTGTGTCAGAGGCAGGACCTGAAGTCAGATCTTCATCCCTCAGTGGCCAGCCCTTCATCTACTCGTCAACATTATCTCTCATGGGTATACATAATCTGGGACAAATCAAACCCAGGCAGCAACACAAAAGTTATAGATGTATGACAGCAATAAGAATAGATCAGTTGGGCATAGAAATAAAAAACTGATTAACAACTATGATAATATTTATATATTGCTTTGGGATTCGCAAAGCACTTTGACAGCAGTCTATTAATATCTGCTGCACTACTCCATAGTCCAAGTATTACACAGGTAATTTTGAAATCTCAAACGACTTAGATGAGGGTATGGGCATCAATTAAATGGGGTAAAAAGTCAAGTGTACATTTCAAACCATATTATAGAGGGAGTCCCCATATCCCTGTTCCACTGATCAGAAGTATTCAGAGGAAGATGACCTTCCAATGGCCAACATTAACCTAGACTACACATTACCCCTTACCTGTAGAACCTTCAGTTTGCAAACCAAAGAAATGATCTAAGGCACTATATAAAATGTCAATTATTATTCTCATCTAAGCTATTAACACCTGAATATGAATTAGTTGAGTGAATTACCCTTCCCAGGAATATTTGCATCTTAATGCAGAAGGCTGGGTGGTAATAATACTCAAATGTTCAAATAGACACATGATTCAGGAATTCCTACTGATGATGCAAACTCTATGCCCATCCATCCTGCTTGATTCTCATCCATGTTCTCCCAGAAGTTTGACACTGGAAGTCTACCTGCCCAAGATGTAGGAAGCCTTTCCCCTCACATTGTGAAACCTGTGAAGCTGTTGGTCCACCCACCTATCAATCCACCCTCTCCCCCAATGACTATGCCCTGTTTCTTTTCCACCATGATTTGTTGACATCCTTTATTCATTAGAGTTACCCATTGGTTACTTGTTGAAACCTGCTTATATTCTGTGTGTTTTCCATCACCTTCTCTAGGAGGTTCAATTTTAATTCTTGGAAAGCAATGATGTTCCAGGATTTAAGGCCATATAGAAAAATTGATAAAATATTCAGGTTGAAAAGTCAACCTTTGCTACTAGAGAAAGCTTGGGAACAGAAAAAAATGCTCTGTGATTTTCCAAGAATGATGCTGCCCCATTCTCCTCCTCCTTTCAGTTTGGGACCCATCTACTTTTTTATCTGAACTATTTTATAGCAATTAATTACCATACCCCAGGAAATCCATCTACACAGATGGGCTAAACCAAGTTGAGTAACGAATAGGGTTGTCTATTCCAACCACATAAAAACTTCGCCCCATCAGGATAAGCACTTGAGAACAATTTGTTCCAATAGCCCTAAAGGTAGTAGATGCTGAGGAATCTATGCACAAATTTGGCCAAAGATAAGAAATACCCAGGTCAGTCACTACAATCCAGACCATTACCAGTCATTGTGACTTTTGTCTTGCTATTGGACTTTAATCATTGACTCTAGAAGAGGGAGTAAGGCTGTAGATTTTGTGCAACTCTGTCTCACTTAAATGTAATTGATGGTGAAAGTCAAGACACTATCTTTGGTCCTCTTTGAAAATAAAGGACTTCAATTTTGATGAAGGTGCTCTTTTCAACAAATTGATTCAGATCCATTGTGATGGAGAGAGCCATCCACCCAGAGAGAGGATTGTGGGAACTGAGTGTGGATCACAACATAGTATTTTCACTCTTTTTGTTGTTTGCTGGCATTTTGTTTTCTTTCTCATTTTTTCCCTTTTTGATCTGATTTTTCTTGGGCAGCATAATTGTGGAAATATGTACAGAAGAATTGTATATGTTTAACATATATTGGATTACTTGCCATCTAGGGGAGGGGGTGGAGAGAAGGGAGGGGAAAAAAATTAGAACATAAGATTTTGCAAGTGTGAATGTTGAAAACTATGCATGTGTTTTGAAAACAAAAAACTTTATTTAAAAAAAATAGAAGCAGCTAGGTGGTGCAGTGGCTAGAGCACCAGCCCTGAAGTCAGGAGGACCTGAGTTCAAATCTGATCTCAAACACTTAACACTTCCTAGCTGTGTGACTCTGGGCAAGTCACTTAACCCCAATTGCCTCAGCAAAAAAATAAAAATAGGGGCAGTTAGGTGGCGCAGTGGATAGAGCACCAGCCCTGAAGTCAGGAGGACATGAGTTCAAATTTAGTCTCAGACACTTAACATTCCCTAGCTGTGTGACCCTGTGCAAGTCACTTAACCTCAATTGCCTCAGCAAAAAAAAACCAATAATAATAAATAAATAAAATAAAAATAAATAAAGGACAAACAACAATTTACATTGGCTTAACTTTTGGCTGGAATTATTATAATTGATAATGATGGCATTTCTGTTGTCTATTTCTCATTTTATATTTTCATTTAGTACTGGACCCATGATTTCACTGACAGAGGAAACAGAACAGGAAACTCTCTAACAGTACAATTAGGTACTTGATGTTTATTAATAGAGAGTCACTGAACAGTTTACTACTAGGAAGCACTGAGCTTCATCTTCCAGGAAGCCTTGAACAATCTTTAGTGATAAGAGATAACCTGGTGTAAAAGAGCCAACACAAAAATGTTTTGTCTTATTGAGTCACTTTTTTTCATAATTTACAAATTATAAGAGAAAAGAATCAAAGCCCTTCAGAAGCTGGTCCCTTTATATATTTCTGGCCTTTTTATACCCTCATCATCCCCACACCCTTAGCCTTCCAGTAGCACTGCATCCTCACAGAAGACAATCCAACTCCTGACTCCAGAAATTTTCACTGGTTTTCCCCAATGCCTAGAAATACTCACCTCCATGTCTCAGCTTTTCTGGCTTCATTCTAAAATTCCATCTTCTGCTGCAATTTAATCTATACACATACTCATACACACAAACACACACACATGTAAAAATTTATTTTGTTTTTTAAATTTTCAAAATATATACATGATAATTTTCAACATTCATCCCTACAAAACCCTGGGTTCTAATTCTTTTCTCTCCCCTCCCCCCACTCCCTCTCCCAGTCAGCAAATGATCCAATATATATTAAACAACACATATAAACATAATGTGATTATTTCCAATTTGTATGTGGTTGTTTACATCTTGTCTCCTCTGTTAGATTGTGACCTCTTTCAAAGCAGGGACTAGTTTTTTTTTTTTTTCTTTGATGATGAACTGGCTGATTTTAGAAAGGCCTGGAAAGGCTTCCATGAACTGATGCTGAATGAAGTGAGCAGAACTAGGAGAACATTGTAACACAGTAATAACTGGGATGATCAACTGTGGTGGACTTGACTCTTCTCAATAATACAATGATTCAAGACAATTCCAGGAGACTTGGGATAGAAAATGTCATCCACATCCAGAGATTAAATATCTATCAATTCATAATATTTTCACCTTTTTGTTTGTTTACTTTTTCTTTGTCGTGATTTTTTCCCTTTTAGTCTGATTTTTTCTTGCAAAATATGATAAATATAGAAATATGTTTAAAAATGTTGTATATGTCTAACCCATATCAGATTGCTTGCTGTCTTGAGGAAGGAGGGAGGGAGAAAAAATTGAAACACAAAGTCTTACAAAAATGAATGTCAAAAACTCTTTACATGTATTTGGGAAAGTAAAATACTACTGAGAAAAAAATAAAAGCTTTTCTTTATTTATATTGCTAGTGCTTAACACAGTAGAAATAGTAGTAGTAGCAGCAGTAGTAGAAATAGCAGTAATATAGCAGCAATAGCAATAACAGTAGTAGTGGCAATAGTGGTAGTAGTAGCAGCAGGAGCAGCAGTATAGTAGTAGTAGCAGCAGCAGCAGTAGTAGGAAAAATAATAGCAGCAGTAGAAGGAGGAATAGGAGGAGGAGGAGGAGGAGGAGGAGCAGGAAGAGGAGGAAGAGCAGAAGGAAGGAGAAGAGGAAGAAAAAGAAGGGGAGAAGAAGAGGGAGGAGGAGAAGAAAGAGAAGGAGAAGGAGAAAAGGGAGAAGAAAAGAAGAAGAAAAGGAAAAGGAGGAGAAAGAGGAGGAGCAGGAGAAGGAAGAAAGAAGTAGAAATAGTAATAGTGGCAGCAGCAGTACTGGTAGTAGTAGTAAAAGTAATAGCAGCAGCATCAGTGGTATTAATAATAGAAATGGTAGTAATAGTAATAACCCATATCTCTACAATACTTTGAGAGGCTGTGTGAGATGACTTCTCAAACTTCCTTCCCTATAACCCTTTCAGCTCCCTTTTATGTTTAGCCTTTTCCTGTTAGAAAATAAACTTCTTGAGGGGAGGGGATGGATTTTTTCCTCTTGTATTTGTATTTCCAGAGTTTGGTACCATACCTAGCACTTAGTAGGACTTAACAAAGACTTCACTTGACCATGACCTTGTTCACTTATCTTCTTAGTCACCCAAGCAAACCTCTAAGCCCTGGAGTTTATGACTTTTTTGGTGTCATGGACACTTCAACAAGCTGAAGAAAATGATAATGTCCTCCTTAGAATAATGTCTTCACACACATAGGGTTACAAAAGAAATCAATTAGTGAAATACAGTTATAAAAAAATGTGAACAAGTTACTAAACTCAAGTAAATATCCTCTGATTTAGGACAATAAATTGAAGTATAAGTACTATCTACATTAGTGCAGAAGTTCCTCACTGGGAGCTCTGGATATTGGTGGAAAGGACTGATCTAAATAATAAATATATAATAATAAATATATGAATAAATATAAATACCCAAATATATACATATATGCATAAACACACTATACATATATATATATATATATTCCAACCCCTTCCCCAAATATATGTTTACATATAGATATAGGTAATATTTGATAAATTATATATCATATACATAATATATATACATATATATATATATATATAAATCTCCTTTTTAACCTGTTGTAGCCTGAAATTTCAGTAAGATTTTTTGGGAAACTGTATATGCTTAAAATTTTTAGGGACCTTAATCTATATTATCTCACTTGATCCATACAATAACCCAGTGAGGTAAGTATTAAAACTACTATCAATCCCCCTTTTATAGTTGTGGAACCTGAAGCTAAGAGATGGTAAGTGATTTGACTTGACAACTAAGATAGAATAGCTTGTAAGTGTATGAAGTAGCATTTGAACCCAGGTCTGGTAAATCAGTCAATAAGCATTGATTAAGCACCTATTATATGCTAGTAGCAACATATTTATTGGGGACAGTTAGGTGATACAGTGGGTAGAAATCAGAACTTGAATTAAGAAGATCTGAGTTCAGATTTGATCTCAGACACTAAGTAGCTGTGAGACCCTAGGAAAGCCACTTTATACTGTTTGCCTTAGTTTTCTCATATATAAAATGAGCCAGAGAAGGAAATGGCAAACCACTCCAGTATCTTTACCAAGAAAACCCCAAATGGGTCATCCACTACACCATTGGACAACTGAACAGCAAAAAAATGTGCTAAGCACTGGGGATACAAGAAAAGAATGCAAAACAACCTCTACCCTTGAGGAGTTTGAGGTCTAATGAAGGAAAAACATTTAAATAGTTATAAACAAGATAGAGAGAGTAAAGAGAAGTTAATATGAGAGGGTGAGGCATTAGAAGGAGGAAAGAGGAACCTGGAAAAACCCCTTGCAGATGGTAGGATTTGAGTCTTGAAGGAAGCTAAGGGGAAGAAGTGGGAGGAGGTGTTCTCAGCAGGGGGCACAACCAATGAAAGTTGAAGAGAAAAGTGATGGAGTGTTGTGTGTGAGGAACAGGAAGGAGGACCTTGTGGCTGAATTGTAGAGTGTATGGGGAGGAGTAAGTCTGGAGTGGAAGAGAGAAAAGGGGCCAGGATGCTAAAGGCTTTAAATGCCAAACTAAAGAGTTTATATTCCTTTGATCCTAGAGGTAATAGGAAGCCTGTGGAGTTATTGAGCAATAGATAGTGACAAGCTCTTCCTGACTTTCTGACTTGTGTTTTCTGTTACCTCTTTGCTTTTCTCAGAGGAATAATTGTAATGATAATGATCAGTTTTTCTAATCCCATTTTAAAAAATTAAATTTATTATTTATTTATATTTAACATTCTTTTTTTAAATTTTGAGTTCTGAATTCTCTTCCTCCTCCCCATTCATTGATAAGGGGGAAAAAAGATGATATCAATTATAGAAATGGTGCAAAACATATTTCCATATTAGCTATATTGCCAAAAGAAAAAAAAAAGAAAGTAAAAAAGGATGCTTCAATCTGCACTCATATTTCTCAGAGAGAGTTCTCTCTCTGGAGGCAGATGGCATTTTTTATAAGTCATTTGGAATTGTCTTGGATCATTGTCTTGGCGATACTATTTAAGTCTTTCATAGTCATCGTTACAATGTTGCTGTTGCTATATACAATGTTCTCCTGGTTCTGCTCCCTTCACTTTGATTCAGTTCATATAATTCTTCCCAGTAAACTTCCATTTTCAAAGTACTTCATGGTATTTTGTTTGCAACATGCCTGAGTAATTCTTTTTTTCCCTACCTCAAGTATTATTCCCATTTTTAGATGTTTTGCTTATCCCAGTTTTTTTACTTGATTTCAGAGGAGATATAAGTATTACAACCAGGACTCAAATCCAGATCCATTCATTCCTAGTTTAGAGGTTCTTTTTAAAGGGAAAAGGACCCACATGTGCAAAAATGTTTGTAGCTGCCCTTTTTGTAGTGGCAAGAAACTGGAAACTGAATGGATGCCCATCAACTGGAGAATGGCTGAATAAATTATGGGATATGAATGTCATAGAATATTATTGTTCTGTAAGAAACAACCAGCAGGATGCATTGTTGGTGGAACTGTGAATGGATCCAGCCATTCTGGAGAGCAATTTGGAACTACGCTCAAAAAGTTATCAAACTGTGCATACCCTTTGACCCAGCAGCATTTCTATTGGGCTTATATCCCAAAGAAATCATAAAGGAAGGAAAGGGTCCCACATGTGCAAGAATGTTTGTGGTAGCCCTTTTTGTAGTGGCTAGAAACTAGAAACTGAATCGATGCCCATCAATTCGAGAATGGCTGAACAAATTATGGTATATGAATGTTATGGAATATTATTGTTCTGTGAGAAATGACCAGCAGGATGATTTCAGAGAGGCCTGGAGAGACTTGCATGAACTGATGCAGAGCGAAGTGAGCAGAACCAGGAGATCATTATACATGGCAACAACAATACTATATGATGATCAATTCTGATGGATATGGCTCTCTTCAACAATGAAATGTTTCAAACCACTTCCAATTGTTCAGTGAAGAAAGCCATATACACCCAGAGAGAGGGATGTGAAATGTGAACCACAACATAACATTTTCATGCTCTCTATTGATGTTTGCTTGCATTGGGTTTCCTTTCTCTGATTTTTCTTTCTTGTAGATATGATTTCTCTTGCACAAAAATGATAAGTGTGGAAATATGTATACATATATTCAATTTGTCAAGTAGTTTAACATAATTAACATGTAGTGGATATCCTGCCATCTAGGGGAAGGGTGGGGAGCAGGGGGGGTGGGATTTGTAACAGAAAGCTTTGTAAGAGTTAATGTTGAAGAATTACCCATACATATGTTTTGCAAATAAAAAAAAAGAATTAAAAAAAAAAAGAAACAACCAGCAGGATGATTTCAGAAAGGTCTGGAGAGACTTGCATGAACTGATGCTAAGGAAAGTAGGTAGAGAACATTGTACACAGCAACAAGATTATGCAATGATCAATTCTGATGGATGTGACTCTTTCCAACAATGAGATGATTCAGGCTGGTTCCAATGGTCTTGTGATGAAGAGAGCCATCTGCACTCAGAGAGAAGCCTGTGGGGACTGAATGTGGATAATGGCATGGTGTTTTCCCTTTTTTGTTCTTTGCTTGCATTTTGTTTTCTTTCTCATTTTTTTTCCTTTTTGTTCTGATTTTTCTTGTGCAGCTCTGCTTGGTTTGGACCTTGCCTCACAGAAGATAAGTTGATCACTTGAACTGTTATCATGCTGCTTGACTCAGTTTTTGAGTCTTCTCCTTCTCAACCCCCCTCATTTATCTCTCTCTTCTGATTGGAGGGCAGGAGAGTTAGGTCACAAACTCTTTCCAAAGTCTTCTTTTTAAAAAATATATTATTTTATTTTTATCTTTGAGGGGCTCAGATACAGATTTTCTAGATAACTCCATTTTCCATCAGAAATTTTGCTGGTTTATATTCTGCAGAAAGAACATCATAATCTGGTATATGGTGCCCTCTGATTCCACCCCCACCACTTTTTTCAGCTTCCCATTGTATGTTTTCTAACTCATTGTAAGTTCTTTGAGGGCCAAGATTATCTTTTTTTTCTTATTTATAACCCCAGTGCTTATCATGATGCCTGTAACTTAATAAATGTATATTAAATTGAATTGAATTGAACTCTGCAAGATAATGATACCTGTCTCTTTACTGGTCCTTGGATATGACATCCCTTCTGATTCTGTGCTTTTCTTTTTTTAAATTTTTTTCTTAATAGTATTTTTTCCACTTACATATAAAGATAATTTTCAACATTCATTTTTGTAAGATTTTGAGTTCCAAATTTTTCTCCCTTTCTTCCACTCCTCTCTCCTCCCCAAGACAGCAAGCAATCTTATATAGGTTATACAGGTACAATTGTTTTTAAATGTTTCCATATTAGTTAAGTTGTGAAAGAAAAATCAGAACAAAAGGGAAAAACCACAAGAAAGAAAAAACAGAAAGAGTGAAAATGGTATGCTTTGATCTCTCCATAGTGGATGTGGATAGCATTTTCCATTACAATTTAAATTTCTTAAATTTCTATCTGTTCTAAATATATTTCTGTGAGTACCTCATGAGAATATAAGCTCCTTGAGGACAGAATCTATTTGGCTTTTGCTTTTATGTCCCAGTAGGTGCTCAATAAATGCTTGTCAATTAATTGACTGACAAAAATTATTTAGTTCTTAAGTGTCATTAAGAAAAGCACAGTGCCCAAGACTAAGGGTTGTCAGGATGTTCTCTTCCTTAAGCAAGTCATAGCTGAAGTGTGTTATTCAGTTATGTGTCTCATTTTAGAAAAAATACTGATAACTAGAAAGGGTTAAGAGAAGGACAACTAAGATTTAGAGGGGCCTCTAGATCTTTCTACATGAAAATTATTTTTTAAAAATTTCTAGAGGAGACTTGGGGGAGGTGGAGAGAAGCAGATGCTTGTATACTCGGTGACTAAAATAGTGCCTGGTACATAGTAGGTGCTAAATAAGTGCTCAATGCTGCTGATATTAGTGATGTTGCTGTATGATTAAAAAGATAGGTATTCCTTTAAATAATTATTCCAAGTAGATTTTTAGAGTGTCAGAACACACAAAAAGACAAAGGGGAACAATTTTTCAGCTGAAGAAAATTTGGAAGGTCTGCAGGAGAGATCTGGCACATGAGGGTGAGAGTCCATTGCAGTCCCAGTGCAGTCCATGCCAGCTCCAGCCCAGGTGCTAGAAAAGGGGGAAGAGGATTTGGGGTCTCTGAAAGAGTAGCAGTATTGGCTGTTTCCAGACCTCTCAACCCAGATACACCAAAGATGACTTGGAAGATTGGCAGGAAAGATTTGTCTTTGGCCTTGAGAAACCAGCAAACCAGAGGTGGGCATGGGCAACAGCTGCAGCTTCTGGAGACCTCAGCTCACAGTAAGTCTTTTTACTAGCACTGAGGAAGGATTCTGTTGCTTTAACACACTAAATCTTATACCCACAGTGAAGCATGGGCACTCTTCCCAGATCCAGGACATAAAAGTGTGTTAGTGGTTAGGTCCCTAGAAGGATCTCTAAAAACTGCTGCACAAAACACCTGAAGCTTAAAACAGTGCACTTTCCACCCTGGAAACAGAGCCCTACTTTAACAAAGAGTTAAAAACCAATTCATAAGCTGGGGGAAATAAGCAGACAACAGAAAAAAAAATTCTGACCGTAGAAAGTTACTATGGTGACAAAGAAGATCAAAATATACACTCAGAAGAAGATAACAAAGTCAAAGCTTCTACATCTAAAACCTCCAAGAAAAACAAGAATTAGTCTTATGGAAGAACTCAAAAGGGATTATGAAAATCAAATAAGAGAGAGAGAGGAAAAATTGGAAAGAGAATTGAGAATAGAGCAAAAGGAAATACAAAAAGCTAATGAGGAGAAGAATGTCTTAAACAGCAAAATTGGTCATATGGGAAAGGAGGTACAAAAGCTTACTGAGGAAAATTGTTTATTGAAAATTAGAATTGAGCAAATGAAAGCTAATGACTTTATGAGAAATCAAGAAACAAACAAAACCAAAGGAATAAAAAAATAGAAAAACAATGAAATATCTCATTGGGAAAAAAAATTACCTGGAAAATAGATCCAAGAGAGATAATTTTAAAATTATTGGTTCTACCTGAAAGTCATGATTTAAAAAAGAGCATGAACCATAATCTTTAAAGAAATGAGTAAGGAAACTGTCTTAATATTCTAGAACTGGAAGATAAACTAAAAATTGGAAGAAACTTCACCTTCTGAAAGAGATACCAAGATAAAAACTCCCAGGAATATTATAGCCATATTCCAGAATTCCCAGGACAAAGAGAAAATATTCCAGGCATCCAGAAAGAAGCAATTCAAATATAATGGAGGCACAATCAGGATGACACATGATTTAGCAGCTTCTACTTTAAAGAATCAAAGAGCTTGGAATATGATATACCAGAGAGCGCTTGAGCTAAAGTTACAACCAAGAATCACCTACCAAGCAAAACTAAGTATAATCCTTCAGGGAAAAATATGGATATTCAATGAAACAGAAGACATTCAGGCGTTTGTGATGAAAAGCCCAGAGCTGAATAAAAATTTTTATTTTCAAATGTAGGATTCAGGAGGAGCATAAGGAGATAATCAAGAAAGGGATTTCATAAGGGACTTAAGATTTATCTGTTTACATTCCTACATGGGAGGTTGATATTTGTAACTCTTAAGAACTTTCTCATTATTATGGCAGTTAGAAGTAGTAAGTATAGACAGAGGGCACAGGTATGAGTTAAAATGAAAGGATAATATCTAAAAAAATAAAATTAAGGGGTGAGAGAGGAATGTACTAGAAGAATAAGAAAGGGAGAGGCAGAATGGCAAAAATTATCTGCCATAAAAAAGAGAAGAAGCTTTTTCAGTGGAGGAGGAAAGGGAAAGGGGAAAGAGAATGACTGGATCTTACTCTCATCAGAACTGGCTCAAAGAGGAAATAACAACATACACTCTCAATATGAATATAGAAACCTATCTTACGCTGCAAGAAAATAAGAGGGGAAGGGCATACAGGAAGGGAGGAGAGTGGCAAAGGAAAGGACATATTGGGGAAGAGGGTAGTCAGTAGCACTTTTGAGGAGAATCTGAGTGAAAGCAGAGAGAGAATAGAATAGACATGGGGGGAAATAGCAATAGTTAATTGGGAAAGGAATTTTTAAATAAGTTTCTCTGATGAAGGCCTCATTTTTCAAATGTATAGGAAACAGAGAGAATTTATAAAATAAAAAATAGGAGCCATCCCCACTATTGATGAATGTACAAAAAATATGAGAATTATGCCCAAAGAGCTATAAAATGATGCATTTCTTTTGACCTAATAATACCACTACTAGGTATAAATCCCAAAAGAGATTTTAAAAAAAAGGATAAGAACCTATATGTACAAAAATATTTAAAGCAGCTCTTTTTTCAAGGCAAAGAATTAGAAAATGAGGGGGGCAGAGCCAAGATGGCGGAGTGAAAAGGTGACTTTCTGCCTCTCCTCTGATCTTCTCTCAAATCAACAATAAAATAAGCCTCTGAACTGATCTTCAAGTCAACAAACTCAGAAATATTTGGGCACGGCTCTCTGGAGAACTTCATATCAGGTTAGTCGGACTCGGACAGAGAGATAAATAGACGACCCCTGTGCAGGCCGGAAGTGAGGGTGGGACTCAGCTCAGCTCATCTTGGAAGAAATTCCAAACTCCAAATTCCAAACACCTGGAGTTTATCTGAGGCACTCGGGACACTCTGCCCTGATTGGGGGCAGGTGTTCTGGTAGACGTGCCTTGTATAAGGAGTAATTCGGACTTAGTCCTAGCCCCCACCGGTCCAGCACCTTAAGTCAACTCGCCGAAGTGCCCCAGGGCAAAGCGTCTTCAGCCGAGGTTTTTTTTTTTTCCCCTACCTTAAAGAGATATCCACGCTGTCTAAAAAAAAAATGATGAAGAAGCAAAAGAGAGCTCTCACCATAGACAGCTTTTATCAAGGCAAAGAAACGACCTCAGATACAGAGGTTTCTTTAGACAAAAATCCAGAAAAAAACAGCAAGGACCATCACTGGTCCCCGTTTCAAAAGGCCTTTCTGGAAGACTGCATAAAGAACCTCAAAAGAGAGCTGGAGGATAAATGGGAAAATAAACTGAAATCAGTGCAAGAAGGATACAGTATCTTGCAAGAAGGATATGATGCCCTGCAAAAGAGATATGAAAAAGACACTAATTTATTAAAAAATAAAATTAGTGAAGTGGAAAAAGAGTGCAGTGAACAAATTGGCCAGTTACAAAAGGAACTTAAAAAGGTAACTGAAGAAAACAACACCTTAAAAATAAGAATTGAACAAATGCAAGTGAATGACTCACTAAGACTTGAAGAATCAGTCAAACAAAAACAAAAAAATGAAAAATTAGAAGAAAATATGAAATATCTCCTAGGAAAAACAACTGACTTAGAAAATAGATCTAGGAGAGACAATCTAAGGATTATTGGACTTCCTGAAAGCCATGATCAAAAAAAGAATCTAAACACTATCTTCCAGGAAATCCTGAAAGAAAACTGCCCTGAGATTGTAGAATCAAAGGGCAAAATCAGCATTGAAAGAATTCACCGATCACCTCCTGAAAGAGACCCCAAAATTAAAACCCCAAGGAATATGGTGGCTAAATTTCAGGACTATAGCACCAAGGAACAGATTCTTCTAGCAGCTAGAAAGAAACAATTCAAATACCGAGGATCAATAATTAGAATCTGTCAGGATCTGTCAGCTTCCACACTGAAGGATCGAAGGGCTTGGAACCAGATATTCCGAAGGGCAAAGGAACTTGGATTACAGCCAAGAATAACCTATCCAGCTAGAATGAGCATTATCCTCCAGGGAAGAAGATGGTCATTCAACGATATAGGTGAATTTCACCTATTTCTAATGAAAAGACCGGATCTGAACAAAAAATTC